>JACXSJ010000402.1:0-81511 GCA_014851325.1 Pentalonia nigronervosa
TAGACATACCCAACTATGATAATAACGGTAAATTAGAACATATACAATAAAAATAAACACCCGTAATCTAGATAAATACTCACACAACACACTAATAACATCGCAAAACTTTAATTTAATCCCATGGAATTTTAATGGATTCCATAAAAAATACAATGAGCTACAACTATCATTCAAAAACACAACTCAAAAATATTATGCTTACAAGAAACCGATTTTAAAGATAATTCAATAGGAAAAATTCCAGCATACACTGGATACCATAAAAATCGAACAAACGTACTCTGCTCCAGCGGCGGCGTAGCAATCTACATCTTCGACATTCATTAGAATACGCAAATGAACCTAATAACAAATTTAGAAGCAATCGCGATAACAATACAAGGGGAAAATATGATTACCGTATGCAACATACGAGTAAATATATGTAACATTCGTATACCTACCAAATCAAACAAATTTGAACGATAATGACCTTGTTCAAATAATTAGTCAACTATCTACGCCAAACATTATTACTGGAAATTTTAACAGTCGTAACAAAATAAGGGGGTTTATTAATAACAAACAAATGTGGTAAAACAGAAAGAATATTAAAAAACGACAATTTAACCCTCTTAAATACAGGAGATAATACACGACTAAATTCTTAAAATGGAAACTTCTCAGCAATCGATTTATCATTTTTCAACTCAGCATTAGCCCATCGAATCTCTTGGACAGTTGACATTGAAATCTACAGCAGTTACATATACTAATTTTCATATCAATTATACCAAGGAAATGCGCTCCAACAAACAACCTCGGTACAAGATGGAATTTAAAACATCCAAACTGGCAACTTTACACAGACATAATAGAAAAAGAAATACAAATGAAACTCAATAATCAACAATTCAACATCACAACAACTAATCGAATTCTTCACAAATTTAATATTAAATACAACCGAAAAAGTAATCGGCAAGTGCACAAATAATAATAAACCGCAATGGTGGAATAAAAATATAAAAATTGCAAAAAAACTAAAAAACCCTAAACCATTATAAAAAGATATAAAATCTCAACGAATTCATTATTTTTAAAAAACTCGGGGCCTATACCAAATATTTAATCAGAAATAACAAAATAAACTCTTGGCAAGATTTCACATCAAACCTAAACTTGAAAGTGGACTCTTCCAGCGTTTGGAATAAAATTAAATCATTAAAAGGTTTAAAACAAAATAACCAAATTAGCATACTCAACAATGAAACCATAGTTTTTCAGCAAGAAGCAGCAAAACAACTAGGAATACTTTCAAAAAAATAACAGCAATTTAAACTATATTATTGAATTTAGAAATAAAAAACTCAAAGCTGAAAATATATTAATAGTCTAAAATTAACCAAAATAATTCACTTCAAATACAACTCAACGAAGACATTTTAATTGACGAAATAATTCACGCCCTATTCAAATGTAAAAGTAAAAGTTCCGGTCTAGATGGTATACTATACTCATTTATCCACCACCTCCTATCCAACGGAAAATTCTTTTTATGTCATATCCATAATAATATCTGGAAAAATAACTTCTTCTCCAACAGCTGGCGAAACTATGTAATAATCCCGTTACTGAGACCAAATAAAAATGAATTCCAAATAGATATAGATGGCATTATTAATCTTCTTAATAAACAATATTAGCAAAATAATAGAAAAAATGGCAAATTCAAGGCTAATATGTTAAAATAAATCTACAACCGACAGCTTAGGATATATCCAAACCGAAATAAATAAAACATTTTCCGAAAATCAATTTATGAGCCTTATAAGCCTAGACATAAAAAAAGCCTACGACTGCACGTGAAAGCATAGAATCGTCTTAAATCTAAGCATAACACTATGCCACGGGAACTTACTCAACTATATTAAAACATTTTTACAAACTAGATCATTCCAAGTAAAACTAGGAAACACAACTTCTAAAACATTTTCTCAAGAAAATGGAATCCTACAAGGGTCAAGTCTATCTACAACATTATTTATAATAGCCATAAATGATATATCCAACTACATCACTGAACCTATCAAGTACATCCTCTTCGCAGACGACCTAAATATTTTTTTTAGAAGTAGACAAACAAATACAATTCAAATTCTTCTTTAAGAAAGCGTAAATAACCTAACAAAATGGTTTTCAGAAACTGGCTTCAAGTTTTCACTAAATAAATTACAAAGCATCTGTTTTACGAAAAAAAAAAAAGAAATCAAAAACCACCTACTTTCAAAATAAACGAGCTAACGATACCAAACAAAGACACAATCAAAATTCTATGCGTTACATTGGACACAAAACTATTATGGGTACCACATCTAAAACTCATTAAAAAAGAAACATCTCAAAGAACAAACATCATAAAACTACTAGCCCACACAACATGAGGTTCCCAAATGCAAACTACTAATACAATTATATAAACCACTTATCCGATCAAAATTAGAACATGGCGCAGAAATATTTCTATCAGCCAAAAACAGAGCTTTAAAAACAATAGACCCAATACATAACACCTGTATGCACCTAGCCATCGGAGCGTTTAAATTCAGTCCAGCTGAAAGCATCTACATCATAGCTAGTGAACCCCCTTTCTGAATCCGAAGAACACAAATAACACATTTCGCCACAAGACTAACCAGAAATAACACCGAAAAACAAATACCAGACCATATCAAACAGACTATCATAAAATACAAGTTAAATTTCTCAAATATAATTAAAAAACACAATTATGCAAACCCCCCATGGTCTACCAAAATCAACATAAATACAAAACTTGCAAAAATTAAAAAAAAAAAAGAAACCGCTTCAGAAATTTTTAAAAACTTTTTCTACAATCTCAAAAATAGTTTATTAGGACAAGACATATACACCGACGCCTCCAAAAGCAAACAAGAAGTAGGAATAGAAATTATAATCGACAAAAAAATAACAACATATAAATTGCAAAAGAAATGTTCAATCTTTACTGCTGAAGCCATCGCCATAATAACTACTCTTAAACTTATTGAAAACTATCCACATCAAAATTACAATATTTTCATCGACTCTTTAAGCACCATCAACATCATAAATCAAGTAGAAAAATTAAAAAACCAAAACAAGAATTTTCAATTTAACTTAATACTATAATATCTTAAAGAAAATTATCATATTCGTTGTTATCAACAGATACGGTTAAAGTATTCCAAACTGGTGAATACATCATACTATTTATTAATATAGTAGAATTATAGGTAGGTAGTTAATAATATACAATTGCAAATGATAAGTTAACGATTAACAACTATTTAAAGGAATTTATTTTACCTACCTTTATTTATTATAACATCAATATTTTAATTATTTCAATTTTTTAAAAAGCATTTTATTTAAAATATACAATACCTACTTTGAATTTAATCTAAGTTTGCATTCTATACAAAATAACAGCCCCAGTATTAAAAAAAATATATCTTCTACTTTAACTACTTTATTTCTAAAATAACCAAATAATACAAGTTATAATAGTGATTTCTTACGTTTCAATAATAGTAATAAATTATTTATCTATATAAGCGGGTTATTTTAAACCTATTTATTATAAATTATTATATTAAATTACTAAATTCAATCATATTTTCAACAAACCCGCAACTAACGTGTAAATACCACAATCGCATTGACAATTGACATGTTAGTTCTTAGAATATACTATCTATAAGTAAATATAAAAAGAAAAATCTAATTACCTATGGGCATATACGGAGCGGAGTCATTTAAAATTGTCTGATTCTTGAATTTATTAAATAAATATTATAATACATTTAGACGGCTGAAAGGAAACAAATAATATTTTATATTATGTTTATTTATACGATTATTATTATACTGCGTTCGTCGAGAGAATAAGTTTTACTCTGCCGCAACATCGCTTATCGACTACCGTTTATGACTACCTCTACACGTTCAAGCACCTGCTGCTCCCAAAGACCGGAAGGTTATACATAGAAATATTTTATTGTAGTACTTACGGCGTATATACGATTCGTATTTCGTATTATATATTATTTGAAGTTTGAAAACGCGTTCACAGTTTTGCGTGTGATTTGATTGTGGAAAGGGGATAACTGGCGGTACGACTTGTTCAGTGTAACATTATTGTAGTTAGTACTTGATTATGTTTGGCGATTTGCAGTAATCTTGCATTCTTGCGGGGGCTCTTAATTCAACAGGTGGTTTTCGCAGTTTTGCGTGGGTTAGGCGATGTTAAGGTCCATACACCAGACAACGTTCAAATCGATGTGCTTGTTTATTCTCGTCATTTATTTAATATCAGATTCAACACGGTCGCAGTTCGGTTGGTACTTTGTACAGCATGATCGGTTTCAGTTGCTTTTTGTTATACAGGTATGCATTTCTCGATTACTCTGATTGTCATATAATTGCTGTCTGGGTGGATCAATCTCTACGGAGAATAAACTTGATTTTTTCTTTAAATTTTGTTATTGAACTAATGGATTTATTGAATCCTTGCATTCACTAGTCCCACGCTGTACGTGTATGACGATGTTCTCATACGTTGACTTTTGTTTGGTGTACCTACGCAATAAAATACGCACACGGCGAATTAACTGAGCTATGAGATTTTCGCTGAATTCGACAAATCGCTGATGCTGTTCACCCCGAACTATGTAGTATAATATAATACCTGATATGATTAGCGATAAAATTACTAATTAGTAATTATCCTAATGTTATATAAATATTATTATCATTTATCATTGCATTTTCTATGTTATTTACGTTTCTACTGACGCACTTCATTTTTATTTATTATCGCCCTTCCACCATTTCATATTATCAAGAACAGCATCGAGTTTTGTTTAATATAAAATATGTAAATTAATAATTATAAATGAATGGCAATAATTATTAGGCATGGTTTATTGATAACATATTTACAAAGACATTTTGTGACATTATAAGCCTTACATAAAATTGTAATCGGTAAAAACGATATGGAAAAAACGACAAAATTATAATTGTAAAGGTCCACAATGATAACACATAACACTTGTAATTCATTTTAGTATTATATCAAATTACATTTTCAATTTTAATTTTAAAGTTTTATTGCTAATAACAGCAGATGTCAGAATTATTATTCTCACATTATGATAGCAATCGACAATCGTCATGGGTCGTTTGTAATTATTTGTAACACAAGTCGCTATCAGAGTCGCCATTATAGGCATAGAATAGATTTTTAATCTATTCTATCCTATGAATCGCAGGAAAAAATCCCAGAAAAAAAATCTAAGGGAAAAAAGCCCAGAAAAATATTAAATATAAATATGAACACGTGTATACTAAACTCATAATTTATAAATTATTATAGCCAATATGGACAATTTTATTTGCAGATGATACTCAATTAATAAGAAACTTGTTTTTTTTACCTATTTATTCAATGAAAAATTTCAAATATAAATAATTTTATGTCTGAGTATTTTAGGGATACATACCCATGGACCATCTGTCAATAAACTGCATTTTTATTACCCAATTATTAAAAAAGTAATAATTACAGTATAAATATTTTGTTGGCTATAGTGTAATACTGTAACATAATAATAATAATAATAATTATTATTTTTATTATTATTATAATTGATATTAATACACCAGATCTTATTGATCATTGACCAAATAACTGCCGTCGCATATTCTACATGGGATATATTTAGAGAAATTCCAAATTTAACAGACCAAACCTTAATTTTATAATTGATTTCAAAATGATATTTTTATGACTTGATGATTTTTTTCCTTAGATTAATTTTGTAACCGTATATTATGAATATCACGGAAAAAAATGTCTTAACAGTTAATTTCAAGACCAACGAAAATATTTTTTATGTATCACCAAATGTAATTTCAAGTATCTACATTTAATCATTTTTGAGTAACGTTTAAAAAACTGGAAAATCGATTTGGTCAAAATCTGGTTTCGCTTAAAAATTCCAATTTTTTTTTGTTTTTCTTGATGTATTTAAAAATTACTGGGAATTAAAATTTTTACCTCTAGAATGCACCATTTAGATTCACTTTTCTACCAGAAAAATTGCTGGAATTGAAAATCGAAGCATTCGTTTGACATACTTATTGTGTATAGACAAAAAAAATCATACATCATTATAAAATCAATACAATCCATCTCTCCGCTCAGTATTTAAAATACTTTTTAGAAGATCGAGCCGCTAGTAATGTATAATGACACTATAAAATGTATTATATTTTGGGGTTGAGGTTAGTGCAACTCAAGCCTTACAACTTTAATGCATACATATATACATACTTATCTAATCATATACCTATAATATGAACATATTGTGGTTCTTTACATATCAAATATAAATAAAGGAAAAAAAACCAAAGGGCTTCAATTTCAAATTGCACCCTCATAAATTGATGATTTACATTTTAACATGTTCACAAAGAATATTACTTTATTCATTTCTTTATACTTTTAATAAAAAAAAATCCACTTATTTTAAGTGGATTTATTAATGCGTGATTATAGTTAAAAATATTGTTTAACCAAATTTTGAATAATTAATACGCTGAAAAAATGTTTTTATGGTACAGCTAGTAGTCAAATATTTTTGTATGGGTAAGTACAATGTACAATTATAAATCAGATAATGATTATTAATTATTTGAAAAAAAATTAACATAATATACCTAGTTTATAACAATACTAAATACCTATAAATTTAAAGTTATTTTTAATTCTTCAGAATTCAAAATTAGGCAGGTGTATACTATAATATTATTGTTGTACTTATAATTATTTTTGTCGATATATCGTTTGAATAAATAAAAATGACTGTTGTTATCTTAATGGATTTAGTTTATATAAGAACTCAAATATATTTACTATAAATTCGAGATATTATCATGTAGTACACTTTTGTGTTAATTAATTTTTAAATTAATAATTTTAGTTTCATTTAATCAACATTTTTTTATTACTCAAGAATATAAGTTTATTATTTATTATTAATTGTAAATTCAATTTTTTTGAAACTAATTATATTTATAGATTTTTCCCTCTAAATCTACCTTTAAAAATTGTAATCTATAATAATTGTTATTACTTATTAATTATTTTTCAAGTACTTATCAATTATCAGGGTAGTTTGTTGAAGTTGCTCTTTTTTTCACATTAACTCAATAAAAAAAAAAATTGAAAAATACAATTCATCTAATAATAAAATATTATATTTAATATTTATTTAGTTCAGATATTTTTTATAACAAGCTACCCTCGCTACACACACACACATACATTTTGTTATGTCAACACAATAGTTATATACTCGTAATACCGAGGTTGTATTTTTAAATTGTATCACATCGTAATACATGACTATAATAATTTAGAAATGTACTTAAGTTTAAAAACATAATGATTTTTAATTTTGATAAAATATACAATATGAACCAGTCTACATATTGCAGGTACTATAATATTATACACCTACTTAAAGGTATTTAGTGAAGTATAGAAAAAATGCAAATTCGCTTAAAATATATATGAACTTTTTGGCTATCTAAAAAATTGATATTTACATATGAAATAGTTGTAAAACAAAAAAACATTGTTATTTTATTCTATTGATGTTCTAGACTTCAGAGAATAATTCTTAGAACAATAAGACGTAAATTAGATATAATTTCATAAATATTCGAATAATTCATATATTTTTTAGAATAATTTCTATACTTATAAGTTATAATAATTGAAAACTTACATAAATATGCAACTTAAATTATAGGTAATATCGACTTTGGATTTTCAAACCAATCACGGCTAATTCAAATATTCAAATGTTTAAATAATTACCCTGTCATTTCAGTGGAAAAATAACGTACACATACAATAACCTATATAATGATTAGAAGTATAATAATATTCAGTGTACACATTTTGAAATCCTTCAGGGCTGCGGTTACACTACGGTAGTCAATAACTACATATCTATAATTAATGGTATTATTGGTAGGTAGTCAAGTCAACCGCTGTCAGCCCTCATTTTTAAAAGCTGTGGGCTATTGGGTAGTATGTCGACTGCTGATACTTAATGATATTAAATTATAAATTCATCGCCTATTTGCTAATTGTGACAAATCTTCAAACAACGATGATTATATATTTACAACTTAATGATTTACACAATATTTTCGTTGAAAACAAATTAATTAAATCCAACGCGACGGGTGGTGTACGACAAATTAATTACGTCATCGTACTCCGGCGTGGTGTGTGCTGAGTCCTGCGGAACGGGCAAACGGCGTTCTAGGGAAATGATATTAATTTAAAATTACATTTCCGGCTTCCGGCGCGATGGCCAAAACCCGGTGTCGTACCTCAAGTCCTCAACTCAATTTTTGGTCCAGCAACAACAATTACGATTAGCTACAAACATTAAACGTTTCAGTCGGCGTACATAAATATAGCACTAGAGTAAACTCAATTGCGAGGAGACCGTTCATTGTAAAACCGTGAAAGACGAAAAATTCGAACATTTTTTTTTCTTTCAAACGTAATTCATATTACAACACAACTATATACACGAGTTGACGAAACTACTACATCGGTATACCATGAAAATGTATCTATTATAACTACCAACTAGTTAAGCGCTTAACTATCGTCTATCCTACATTCCAACATCCTACGGAGTTACAAATTACAACACACGAAACTAAATAATACTATGATAAAAATAATACGGTCGGGGCTGTTCGTATGACGCCGCAGACGTCTAGACCGTTGACCTCAAAACACCTGGAGCAATGATTATGTGATCGTTTTACAAGCATTTATTTTTTATTACAAAATTCAAATGTTCCTCCTGTTTTTTATAGATTATAATAATTGATAACGAACGATATTGCTGTCAGTTACAAGTTTTTAGTCATTACCATATCATTACTACTATAAATTATATTATATACTAAAAACGAAAATTACTACGCAACGGAGAACAAAACGTCGTACACAAACACTTACCTGCCGCGTAATGGGTTTCTATATTTTCGTAACAGTACAATAACAACAGGACTGCAATTGCCGTGGCGCGCACAGGACTACGACGCGGTCGCGACTGCAATAACGATAACGACTAACGAGTCCGAAACGACGCCGCGTCGTCAGACGAGAGTTGCGCCGGTACTTGCTACACGTGTGTAGGGATGTTGTGACACCATCGATATAAATAAGGTATCGATATTTAAGTAATATTTATTCGAAATTATGACTTCGATGTTTTCTCAGTATCGGTGCAAAGTACTTGTATCAAATCGATTCTAAAATTACATTTTTAAACTTGTATCCAGTTAAATAATATTGTTATTATTAATAATTAACATAAAATAGCTTATTAGCAATTATATTATTTATTTTTAAATTCAATTTATAAAATAAGTAAAACTGTTAATTTAATCGTAAACTGAAGTCATTTTGTGAATATCTGTGACGGAGATAAACCAAACAAAAATATATATACGCTCATATGAGAACATATTACTTATTCGATACTTACAACTCGCTCATATCGGTATTTGTTTAAAATAAAATTATCGATATCGATATTATGAAACGATTAAAGTAATGAGAAAAAATATCGATAGTATCCTTATACACGTGTGTGGTGTGTTTATACGTCCGGTCGGACTGCGGCGGCGGCGGCGTGTTCCGTCGGCAAATGGCGAGCGATAGGCAGAACAATAAGAGAGAGAGAGAGTGAGAGAGAGAGTGAGTGAGAGAGAGTGAGCACGATAGAGGCATATATAGCCATATACCACAGAACAATATTAAGTATAAGCTCTATGCATTTAGCACGTACCACGTACGCACATACACGTTTATGAAAAAAGAGTGAGTGGGATAGCTTTGACTGAGAGGGTTAGCTGTGACAGAGTGGAAAAAGAAGTAAACAAAACAAAATAAAACATAAATGCGTCATTGAGCAAATTTCAGGTTATGTTTTTACTTTTTACGCGGAGTGGTTGACACCAGAGCGGCTGTGCCGGTTACCACTACGATACGGTTAACCCCCGCCGGCTACCATTGTATTGTAAATTACGGTACGATTCAGCGGCCCTTGCGCCGACGACGAGCCTTATGAATACGATTATATATGAATATTGAATATAATAAATATTAATGTCTATACTCTTGTAATCACGGGGTAGTTATTTTCATTTCTTCAAAAATTCTTCCCGATAAGGTCGAATAGCCTATCTCACGAAGACCATAGGATCACAGATAATTATAGGATAAAGCTTAGAAGATATATCTTCTCAACATCGTGAGTTTGAATCATAATGCATTGTCTGTGATCTAAAAGATAGAGATTATAAAGATTAGAGATATCAAGAGTCTTGAATTTTCGATGTCTATGGTCTCTACATAGTACGTACCCGTCGAAGATTTATTATTATGGAGGATTTTAATCACGGTAATATTATTTTTAGCCGTGATTTCAATCAACCTTGGTTTTCATACTATACTTATCGATAGTCAGTGCCGCCATCTACGCGAGGCGCCTTTCAGACGACCTTTTTAGGTTTCTTTTTTTTCTTTCACTCCCACCACGGATATGTCGGTTCACCGACTTTACTCTCTAGACTTCCAGAATCTAGGGCAGTGGTTCTCAACCGGCGGTACCGCGATGTTTGTCGTCAAAAAATGTGTTAATTTATATCGTCATAAAATGGCAATGGTTAATGTAATAATTTAAATAGATTTATAATTGTTACTTTTTCAAAAATCCATTAATTTTTTTTTAAGTGTATCGCCATTTTTTATGGATCCAAATAAGGGCGTTGTTGTAAAAAAAAAAGGTTGAGAAAAACTGGTCTAGGACTCGTTTGCAATACTTACATCCCATATTGGAAGAAATATCAAGTGATATTAATATGATTTCGTATCATATTTAATATTCATAGTCAAAGTCACAAGTGCGGAACCAGTGCACATTAATCGGAGGGGCGGATTAAAAATAAGCAAACATACGACGATTAGTAACTTAAACAATAAATTAAATTAACACACTTTGATACGGCTAACAGGGGATGGGCGGTCGCTCCTACCACCCTTACTTAAATCCGCGTCTGTAAAGTTATCGATCATAGGCACAATTTCAGTTTTTTGTTGGCGGGGGCCCAACAAATTTATGCCGAATAATTATTTTATAAAATTTTAACAATGGTTCGTAATTTTTTTTTAGTTTTTGAAAATTTTACCATGTAAAGAAAATGATAAAAAAAAATATTTGGTGAAAATTTAAAGTATATACAGTTATTTGTTTTAGAATAAGGTCCCTACATAAAAATAACAAAATCGAATTTATCTAAAACTGGATTTACGTAAAATATTTAGATTCTGAGCAAAGCGATGAATGTATTGATTTTACAATGATGTGTGTTTTTTTTCTGTCAGTAAATATTTGTTCGATCAGAAAAAATGCTTCGATTTTCTTCATGAGCATCTTTCTGGTGGGAAACAATTCGTAGATTACCCGTCTAAAGGGCACTTTACACAAACAAGACATTTCGTCACCATTGTAGTAACTATAGATGCTAAGTTCAACCGTTCATCTATCGAATACTAAATCAAACGTTATGTATGCAATGGCCAATCGAGACATTCTGTAACACAATGAATCGTAAAACTCGCAATAGCTACATCAACTACATTTACAACTAAACAATACATTATCGTGGAAAAGTATTAAAATAAATATGGTCCTTAATCTTAATAAAAACGAAAAGACTTAATAATGTTTTAGTTTTGCACGTTATTTCACTTGTGTAGGGACAATTTCAGTTTGGTTTGCTAACAATAATTATGTTGTCTGTTGATAAGATGGAAAATATACAATTTAAGAAATATTTAGCCCATTAACGTAAACATCTCATATTTTATCTTTTATTTCGTAAGTAAATTGTATGTTTTTTTTTCATTTATACGATTATAATTTAGATAAAGAGAACGGAGAACTACCATATAAAATGGAAATACAGCTCGTATAGGTTATAGATATATCTTATTTATTAACGTAATTTAACACTGTAATCAGATTTTTCTCAAGTGTTAGAAAAAATATTTTATTAGATTGTAGCACTAACTGGAAAAATGTTAATAATTTGAAATATCTTGAGTGTTTCTGAAAATACTTCTGGAACTTCACATACGTGTTGTTTATGAGTGTATTAATTCAAATCCGTTGGAAAATACTTTTTGTTGATGTAAGTAGGTAATAATTTTGTAGATTTATATTAGAATATGACACTTTTAACTCATTAATTTTAAGATATTAATTGTAGTGTTTTAAAAATTGTCATATATTAACATTTTGCAAGTATTTTACATTTAAATGATTAGGATTGATACGATTAAATATCAAAAAATATGTTTTCGGACAGTTTCATGGCCGCGAATATTTTATTATAACGAGGACTCCTCCCCTCCCTGGGAGGAGCATCAACTAAAAAACTCGGAGTCATGATCGTCCAGAACATATCAAATATAATATAATATTATATTTTATTATTGTGGTGTTATATTTTGCAGACGAATTTTACAGACATGATTTCACACGGTAGTAGTCAAAGATATATATTATATAATATTTAATATATATATATACATATTATATTGTTGTAATAATGACGTGACGTGTATTTTACCTTTATGTTGTTATTACGAGTATATACCTTGTCTATGCTTTATGCACACAAATTATATTTTTTCCACAACACAAACACCACCTAAATATTAACCCAAGCCCCGAGGGCCGAGGGTAATTTATTATTCTATGTTAATATAAGTCATACATATATGTGGTAGTCATATATTTGATCAATAAAAAAATGTGATTAAAAATGTTGTGGTTGGCACTTGGAAATTAAACATTTTTAATAATTTTATATTTTTTAGAATTTTATAAAAATTGTGGGGTTCTGTTGAATATGCTGTGCAAGTATTTACTTTCTATTCAACTCATAACAAAAAAACATAAATATTGTTCTATATTAAAAAAAAAGTTAATTTTAAATATACCTATTCGTTTTAAAGTTCTTTAACAATACAATACTATTGTTATTAATACATAGGTACTTCTAACTATATAATAACAATTATTTATATAGAGAGTAAGTTATTAATTATATCTATATTATTTTTAGGGTTATATTCATAAAATATTATTGGGATTATGTATAGTTATAGTAGTATGATATGTTTTAGAATAATGATAATTTATTACATTTATGTAACTATTATGCATGCTTTAGTGAGTATTTATGTATTGTGTAATTGTATTATTAATTATATAGTTCCATAGTTTGTTTGGATTACTTAAAATTTCTCGGTTGTTTTTTTTCCGAAAACATAAATAATTATAAATTATAACAGGCATACATTTGTATTCATTTTAGATCTTAAAATTTACATGTTAAATGTTTTATTAACTTCAATTAATCATTAATTGATAGAAACAGCAATATGAAAACAATTTTTTTATAATTAATTCTGAAATGTTTTTTTAGTCAATTTTTTTTTAAAGCTTTGACTTTTTATTCGTCTATTAAAAGGATATTACTGTTATAGTAATTTTATTCATTTCAGATTCAGGTTTTGATTTTACTTTTTACACGAGGTAGTCGACACCGGTGTACCGAATTGCATTCCAAAAAAATAAACATAAATTGGAATGTCTGAATTGCATGCATGTGTTTATGTGCATGACTTAGATTTCTTTTAATTTTTCTAATTTTTTTAAAAACGACGTATTTTCTAGGAATAAGATAGAATGTTCATTTTATTTTCACTCTTTTTGAACTAGCTATCTAGACGTCTAGAAAAAGAGTGCATTAGTTTTCATAAAAATAAGAAGTTTGTATCGCCACAGGACACCCCTTAAATTGTATAAAAACCTTAGTATTTGAAAATACAATTTTTAAATATATTTAAAAATTTTAAAAACAGAAATTTGAATAAAATAATCATAAAAAGAAAACTAGGGGTTGATCATGCTTGTTGAATTGTATTGTGATATATAAATTATATTACGTGTATACTTGCTAAATTAATATGTTTATTATTTAATTATACTCATATTTTAATATATTTATATTCAATGTTACATCACCAACATGGTAGGTTTAATTTATATGAACAACTGCTGTCACTGATCGAATTGCCTAATTTTGTGAAATTGAGCCGTCACATACATAAGCGGGGATCCTGGAAAATATTAATTGCAAATATTCGGTAGTCTACATATTATTACCTAGTAATTTATTACAAATAAAATATATAATTTTAACATGATGGGTCTAAGAATCTTGCTCCGATGGTCGATCATGAACTTAATATAATATTGTGCACCGATCCCGGATCGCGTCTGATTTTACGATGTTTAAATAGTGACGATTTAGTGCTGCCCTCTACTAGTAAACATTGCAACCACAATAGTTCATAGACAATTTAATAGATAATGGTCATTACTAAATATTTACGCGATTCGAATGCACACACATACCGATATCCTTGAGATTTAAATCATAATATGATTTAAATCTAATTATTATATTATAATAATTAATAAATGGTGGAATTTGTGTTATAGGTTCGTATTTTAATGGTATTTCAATTATCTTATAGCGCATTTAATGACATCCACTTTTGATTTCAGAATTGCAAATCTTTATTTATATTATTAAAATAGTGTTATGATTGAGTAGTAAGTACATATAATGAAATAATTCTGTCAAAGTTACAAATTATAATATTTAGGTCAACGGAAAATAAGCATAGGCCATACACATATTAGTTTTGTCAGTAAGTACCATAATAATTATCCCGTCTGCGTTAATTTTAGTACCCGAAATAATGTAGTTATCTATAGTTCTATCTACATAATATAAATTATTATTATGGCTTTATAGTTTCTTGCATATTGTGGTTCCATGTCCTAAAATTGGATATACCTCAATTAGTTTAAAGAAATGCGTTTCTTATTATCTATAATGAATTTCAAATAATCAGATATTCCATTAATTTGTAGATATGGATTACTAGCTGCTTTATTACCGGACTTTGTCCGGATTAAAATTAATCAGATATCCCTCTATTGTTTTTCGTTTTGCTTCAGTTGAATTATAATATAATACTAATACAATTACAATGATTAGGTTTATGATTTTCCACTTCTTAATTCCAGACACATTTTTTATGCGTCAACACAAAAACCTGGAGACAGATTCAATTAATGATTAAAAGTCGACGTAAATCCAATATAGAGAAGATCGGCATCAGGGGCACCGAAATATGAAAATATATGCAGGGCAGATCATATTTGACTACCCATTCATTCACCTTACCGAAATACATATTTAAGTTAATTATTATTTCTTAGTTGCATTCTAGGAGGCAGTTATAATATTCTTAATACAAAAAAAGTTTATAAAACTGCATTATGCGTTAAAACAGTCAAAAATTATATGGTAGTATGATACCCATTTGAGAATCAAACAAATAATTAATAAACTCTTACTAATAACAAAAATGTAATACTTGAAATCTACAAGGGTAAAAGGTATTTAATATTTATAAACAATTCATGCATTTTTATATGCTCTTCAATTTACAGTTTTAATTAGCATTATTTATAGACAAACACAGATATTATTTTTAAATATACGATAAAATATGAATATAATTTTAAGCCATTGGTAATAATGGTAATTAAATAAAAATATTCAAACTCTAACTCAATGCTTACATTTTTAATATTTAGTATAGTTTACTTTAAATAATGACCTATTGTCATAATAGACTTATTGTTAATTATTAATTATGTAAATTCATATTAATTAAACAGAATTTACAGATTATACTACAATGATGTAGGAAATGTATTTATAATAAAAAAAATAAAACACTTGGTTATATAAAATACATGATTAATAAGTAATAGATATACATAAACATACATTAATATCATATTCACATACATTAACATGTATATGTATTAATAAAATTATTTACACAAGTTTTATTACTTCTCTAGTAAATGGTATATATTCTACAATACGATTATGAATTAATAAACAATAAGCGGTTACACCTGACAGATGACTGATGCTTCAATTTCCAATTGGACATTCACCGACGAGTCTGTAGCTGTAAATAATTTGTTACAATAAAAAAAATAATGCTTAACCAATGTGTATATTTTTTTATTTGAAATAATTATTTCAGATTTATGGTTTGAAAAAATTTAAAAACTTGTACAGAAAAAAAATATTGTTGTGTATACGGTAAATATTTTTGAGTAAGGGGGAAAACCGATTTCAAGTGTCTAATTTCTTTGTAATTTTGGAATACGGTAAATTTTTTACTTAAGGGGGAAATTCATGGACAAAGTTTTTGAAATCTCCCTATAAAATATAATACGGTAAATATTTTTGTGAGAGAGGTAAATATGTGGATAACGATTGTGTAGTCTCCTTGTGATGTGTAATACGGTAAAATCAGTGTCCTTCAAGGGAGACATTCCCCCTCGAGCTTGATGAAATTACCGTGTAAAAAAAAAACGAAATGACTCAGAACATACAAATTTATACTACTATAGTCAGATGCTGAATTAAATTTTTTAACTGGTTTAAACTATTTATTCAAGTGTAAAACTTACCATCTGGAGCTGGATAAGAATAACTGATTGTATAAGCATCCATACAAACTTCCTTTGGTTTTGGTGTATTAAAAAAGGAAGTAATTTTTCGAGCAGCAATTTTAGTTTTTCGTTGATTATAATTGTCCAGAATCTCTTTTCCAATTATTTGTATTCAAGTTTTCTCGTTTTTTACCACATGCACATTTTTCAGATTCCGACATATTTATTAATATTTAGTTTTAATAACACGAAATAATTATAAAAATAGTTATAAGTAAATAAATAAGTATAATGTAGAACCGATATTACAATCATACACTGAAGGCCGGTTTCAACACTTAAGAGTTAAAGTGAGAGTTACCGATAACTCGTAGTTAGCGCAAAAAAGTAATTACACGACCTAGAGTTAAGCGATAACTTGAAGTTAATGAAAATCTTTACTCCCAGATTTTAACTCTCGGTAATTCTGGGTAATAACGACCTTACAATTGTGTATACGTGTTGTCTGTTGCTATTTATTCTATAGGCAATGAAAAAATACACACTAACTACAAATTGTGCATGCACCGTTTAACGGCTGACACAGTACAAAATAATTTAATCCAATGCTATACGAATTTGTAAATCATTGCCCATAAGTTGTTAATTTGTTACAATAGCTACTATTGTTATTTCCAAGCCACCTACCTATACGTATGTATAAATAATTATTACACTCTACATATCTAATATATTTATATATCTTTCTTATAGTAACCATCTACCGGCTACTACCCACACACTCATCCATTTCAATATGCAGGGGAGTCGCCCTACATCAATTTAGATTTCGGCGCTCCTGATTGGCATTCATTTAAATGTGTTTACATCAAAAAAATGTCCAGAATTAAGAAAACAAACCGTGATTGTAAATCATAAAAATAATCATTGTAATTGTGTTTATAAATATTTAGTTTTAAGATTGTTGTTTTTTTAAAAATATTTTATTTAAAAACATTTTTTTTATGCCATATTTTCTATTAATCATAATAGTATTATAATTTGTAACTAATGGCAACAATTTAAATAAACAAAAAAAAAATATTCGATTTCTGTGAATAAAAACTAAATTTATGTATGAGCTAGCCACTCTCAAGCAACCCATTATAGCCCATATTAATTGAAAAAAATAAGCTTTAAACATACTCCGAGTTTCAAGGAATCTATTGATATAACTCTTATTAAAAATGGTCCTGAAGTTTTTAAGTATTTGGTGGACAAACAAAGAAACATTAATATCTACACATATCATATTAGTTTTCTACATAGGTATTGCGTTGCTATATTTTTGTATAAACTATAAATGAATAGATTATTTTATACAAACATATTGCTATATGTAAAAAATTATAAAAACTATAGATTGATAATTAATTCAATTTACAATTGATTAATTTTGTGACTAACATGCAGTGTGAATATGTGATTACGTAAAATGTTAATATTCACACCTCGATGTAGATAATATATGTCATTTTATTTATACTAGATATAAATTAAATTCATTTTTTCAAGTCATGTAACACTGCGGGCAACTGGTCAGATTTAATCAAATTATTTTAAGGAACGCTCGCACGAGTTTTCATATTTTATCAAAGCAATGTTATTATTATCATTCTTAACACGTGCTGATTACTAATTCTTACATAATTATACTTAGCTACCTACGTAATTAATCTGTTTTTGTAATTTTATATTAGTACTTACAATGTACAAACAAACTACGTATACAATTGACAGTATGTTATAATAAAACTCCACAAATAATAATAATATTATAATTATTTCTATGTTTTTGATTTTGAAATTACGAATAATTATAATTTATATAGAACCTATCTAATGAGTTTCTAATTTACGTATCTACTTTAATGAAAATAAATATATATTTGTATTAAAATATTGTAAACAACAAATATGATTAGAAACTAATATATCAAGACACTATTGAACTGTTTTGAAATAAAAACTGTTTAAAATTGTTATTATAAATACTGCGTTTAATAGACAATGGCGAGAATAAATATGATTATAATTAAGATTGAATAGCCAATTACAGAGTGAGAAAAAAATCTAAATTATTTACGAAACTGGAATTATATTGGGACTCAAGTTGTAGTGAACTCAGATTCTCTTTTAATTTAATGTTTACTTTGAATAAATTTAAAATTAAATGTTAACTATTTATATTATATGTTAGTATTTATTAGAATACTTTATATAATTATTCATTTTCAGTATAATTTATAACTGGTATTATACCATGCACTTGATATGTGATAGTAATATTTAAATTATAATAAAACTGCACCTAGTTTACTTTTAAAATAGGTATGTATAGTTTCCTGTTTGTTTTTTTTTTGCTGCTGCATAGATTTGTTATACAATGTCATGCAGTTCGGTTTAATCTAATTTTAATTGCTATGAAGAAATCTATATTCTTCTATATAGTTCTTAAAAAATATAAGTATTTTTTAACTTTATTAAAATTTTTGGATTTTGAAATGAGGTAAATGTAAGTAGTTTTGTGTAACCATAATTTGTATTTTATAAATAAGTAGTATGTAATATAAAAATACAATTAATTGTAAATTTTTTTGTGATAAACAATATTGTATCTGGCAATTTTGTAGTTTAAGCGGCTATTTATTGTAGTTTACTTTCAAATTCCAATTGAAATATGTATTTATTGATCATTACATTAATTATTGTAGCTTACTTTCAAATTCCGATTAAAATATGTATTTATCAGTTATTACATTAATTGTTTCGAATATTGAATTATTTTATTTTTTGAAAAGAAATTGTAAAAAATAATAATTTGAATAGCTTTTACTCATTATGTTTAGAATCTAAATAATTTTCAAAAAAAATTTTTTTTAGATTATTTATACAATAGTCAATGTATTTATTTATTACTCAAAAGAAGAATACTTAAATTAATAACTCAATTACTGTTTTTTTTCACGTAGAAAGACTTTGATGAGTTTCACGAGTCATAAACTTTATTAATTAATTCGTTAAGTACATAATCTAGGTATATTTAGTTTTCTTTTCTGTTGATGGATACTGATAAATCAGTAATTGATTAGTACTGCTCATTTGTTTTTTCATCAAAAATATTTAATTTAAAAAAATGAACAGGTAATTTGAATTGCTAGTTAAAATAAGTTATAAAAAAACATTAGTACTCAAATTAGTATATTTACATGTTTTTCTTACGTAAATCTAAAATCAATCTTAATGTAGTTTCACTTACTTCACTATATAATACTATTTACGACATAATGTTTTTAGTTTAAATTTAAAATATTATCAGAGTCATACTTAAGTCCGTAATAATTTGCGAAACACTCTTTATAGTTTATGTTATTTAATTTTTAATAAGTAGGTATTCCCGGTATTTTGTAATTTGCAATTAAATGTTTATTCCCTACTTTTATATAAATTATGTGACATAAAAATATTATGGATTTAATTTTAAATTTCAAGGATTTGTTTTTGCATACAGATTTTTCAAAATATTTTGTTGAATATTATTGCTAAATAGGAATAGAAGATAGAAAGCTAAATATATTAGGTATACCTTAGTATAGAGACACTACAGAAATCCTTAGTCAAAACACAATTATTACACCGGAATGAGAAATTTTTGAGAAACCTTAGTTCAAAAATTAGAAAACTCACTCTGCTGTAAATAGGTATAATACCTTGTCATTGAGTAGGCCACTGTAATGGATGTTTTAAATTTGAATTAAAATAATAAATCATTGCATATCAAAAACATGTTGATGATGTATTTGTTTTAATAACTGTAGTAAGTTATTCAATTATTTTGTTCATATACTTAAATCAGCTTTAAGATTTATATTTTTACTTATAAATTTACTTAAACACATCTAATAAAGTACTTTACATTCATATTAGGTTCTAATTAAAAATAAATAGATTATTTAATAATTTCTCTTTTCTGTTGAGATGTTTGTATCAAAATAGCACTTATATAATATAAAACAACCATGCAAAATTAAATAAATAAATAAATTAACACACCTATTATTACATAAAAAGAGCGAAGAAATATAATTTAATTTAGTTGAATATTTTACCATATGGTACTTTGTGGAAAAACTGACTAGTGATCGACTGAAAAGCCATTCCTAAAGCTGATTCAAATGCAGGTTGAAGGTCCTTTAGAATGTCCCTCCAATTTTGATTCATAAACATGTTCATATTATTTCCTAAACATGATTATTTTGTAAATAAATGTTAATTTAATTATACAATACACTAAACATGCACATAATAAAATCAACCTAATAATTTATCTCCTTTAAACAAATTATCTAGTTGAATATAAAGTCTTGATGTACTGAATTTTAATTCTAAAGATTCTAATTCCATGTATTCATCACCTCTCCTTGTAACTGGTTTACCATTTATGTCAATTGATACTTTCAATGCTTCTAAAATTCAAGATTAATAAATTAGATTTAAGTAAATGTATCCGTTTGAGTGGTTTGTTTAAAAGTACAACAAAAGTCAATGTGCATACCTAAGGTTAAATTGCTTTTTCCTTCACCTATTATTGGTAGAATGATAATTTTTCCTTGTATATTATACATGCCTTCAAGTACAAGTGGTTCATCAAAATCGGCTTTGAGATTAAATGTATGATTGTTTATATTCGATCTATAAATACACAAGAAAACATTTATATGCTATTACTATTAGTTTAATAATTTAACTAAAAAAAACTGGGGAAGTTAATCTACTGCATAGAATGTATCGAGTGTACCTCGTCATTGAGTAGGTCATTGTAATAGGTATGGAATTAAATTTTAATTCAATAATAATTGATTGCACAATATGAAAAAAGATTCTGAGCGGAGACCGTCTTCGTCAGTCTATATTTCTACGCATATTTTATTATATACTAATAATTATATTGTTATTAGTAATACGATAGGTTGAACTAATTTTTGTCAATATCAAAATAATAGCATTCATTATATAGTACTTATTTTAATATTATTTCATATAAATATACTAGACTACTAGCTGTTATTAACGTAAAAGTCAATAAAGACGTAATGAAGAATGACGTGAATATAATATACTATAGGTATTTTATATTTTGAAAACTTTATTCTATAAAGTAAATACAAATATAAGTAGAGACAAAAATGTCAATTCTCTATTATTAATATATTTTTTTTAAATTACAACAAAATAATTGACATCGGTATTTTTATCCAATTTCGTTAAAATTTGAACTTAAAATATCTATAAAAAAAAAGTAGTGTATGTATGTTCAAGATTTTATATCTTTATAAGAACAACTTACGAAGATATTTATATTAAATTATAAATCCTTAATCTTAAGTATTAAAAAATCTAAATTTTATAAATTTTTAGTTAAAATAACTGCACATTTTTCGCGATTTTATACATTTTTTTTTTTTCAAATTTTGACATTATACATTTATAAAACAATTGTGCTTTTGTATTTCCGATATTTTCAGCTTACTGTTAGAACAATTTATGCAAAATTATCAAGGTTATTGACTTAGCACAACAATTTTATCATAATATATAAATCGTAAAATAACTAAAAAATTGGATTATTTCAAATGTCTATAAATAGTACAAAAAGAACGATAGTACTTCTAAAATTTTATCATATATATATTAAATGCTAATATAAATGTTCGGTGAATAATAAAGTCTCTAGAGTTATTATTTTTTGAATTACAACGAAATAACAAAATCGATTTTGCAAAATAGTGGTTTTGTGTTTTTTCGACTCCTAAAAAAGTACCTACTAGATCCAATTTGCTACCAGAAACGAGAGAAACCATGCTCAAAGTTGAAAATTGAAGCATTTTTATTGCTTCTAAAGGTAAAATCAGACAAACATACACGCACATAAAACATACATTATTCTAAAACTAATACACTTATGGCTTAGCTCATCACCTAAAAGTCTTATTAGGTAAAGAATATTTTTATGCACAATTTGTATAACTTACTTCATTGATGCTATCTTAACAGACTTAATATTATGTATATAAAGGTCCTTGAAGCTTAGTTTGATGTCTACGGGACTATTAGATGTACCTTGATTTATATCCATATGCGATATTATTAAAGGATCAATTGGTATAAGCCCCAAATTTGGTATTCCTAGAAAATATAAGAACCGTATTTTAGCTTGATCCGTTTATTATAATATATTTATTAGATTATTAGAAATGGTACATTTATCTGTTGAGTTATATATTTTTAAATAATTTATATTATATTAATTAAAAAATTCTATATTATAATTTGTTTATAATTGGCTTAACTTTTGAATTGTGTTTGTTTTTTTGTTAGTAAAAACTATAAAGTTAATAACAAATTAATTTCACAAACTTATTTGATGCATTTTCTAGTTTCAACGTTCGATCATTTAAAAGTATTATTCTAAACTACAGAAAATATAAATTAAAGTACCTAATTTTTGATATCATGTTTAAATGTGCTTATTTAACTATTTAAAATTTTAAAGGATTTTAGATTTTTTAGATTCAAGCAAATATATTAGCTCAAAAGTTTCATAAAACACATTTAAAACCAGATATTTTATTAAATAAGTATTTTGAAGAAATGGAAGAGGTTGATTTTTCGAATATTTATAATAGTAAATAGTCTTTTCTGTGTGTCGTAAAAAACTATTAACATTACACTAATTTTTAAGAACTCTTATTTAAGTGGGGTTTTCTTAGATTCAATCAAAATTAATTTTCAAATGTGATAATTTATAATAATTTTGTTATGTTATATTATAAATAATACACCAATAATTATATACTATCCTGCGGCGAGGTGAGCGAACGAAAGTAGTGTCCTTTTCAGGTTTCTGGATCTTGTCTGATTAAATATAATATATATTTCACATTTTTATTATTATACATATAAAAAATAATTATATTAATATAATTAAAATACAACTATTATCTACATTAGTTATAAATTATGTTTTAATAATAAAAATGTATTAAACCTATTATCTGCATGCTTTTTTAAAACTATTATACGGCGCATTGTATACGTTCTTATATCAATTTCGCGGATAAAAAATATATCTACTAGGTACAAAAATGTACACGTTTATCTTGATTTTTCAACTATATAAAAACTATTTTCAGGTACTAGGTAGTATGTACTATAAACGTTTAGAGGTAGTTTGAGGCCCTTAGAGTATTATTATTTATTTATTTCATATTTTTTACAAATCGTATTATAAATATATTAAAATATTTGTATTGGGTATCTATAACGATGACATATGATCAGAATTCAGTCATCAATTATTTATAGGTATTACAAAATTGTTTGGAAATTTCAACTAAAATTATTATTCTATATTACAAACATTATAATATATTGTATTATATTGGTGTATTGAATAGATACTCGTTATGTTGTGCCATCCAAGCGGAAATACATGGTTATCACTATTATTAATGAGTCCTTATTATAGGTAATTTGTTCGGCGGCTCAAATATGCGGTTTGATTATAATTTAGGTTTTAGGAGTATTTCAATATTAATTTCTCCATAATTTAATAATTTGAATAACATTTTTTATACTGTTTATAGTCACAAGTATTTAGGTTTTTACCAGACTTATGAGTCATTATTAGTAACAATGACATGAACATCTCTGAAAATTTTTTATTCATGGTCAAGTTCAAAACACAAACATCTTTGTAATTTATTAGTTTATAACCATGCATAATGCGTATTTTAACCCTAGCTCATTGAAAATTTTTAGTAGAAGAGTGGGTAAAAGGGCCAAAACCGGTGCTAATGTTATTCCGTCCACATTACATTAACGGGCACCATACTAATGTCATCACGTACCCGACTTAAGTCTTCCGGCGTTCAAGGCTATAAAAAATGTCATATTGATTGCTATCAGTATGGTCGAGAGTTTAGGTTCAAGGACTTCAAAACAACGTTTTTTTGATAACAATCTCAATGTTCTCAAATTGTCAAAAAATTATTAAAAATATTTATAATTAGATGATAATCTAAGTTTATTATAACTGATCTTATTATATGGAATTTAACTTATTATCTGAGTCATTATAATCTGTTTTCTTAGACTAATTTTGGATTTGTATTTGAAAAATTAACATATTCCAATTCTTAGGTCGAACAATGATCAATGTTAACGTAAGTTCTTGAAAATTTCTTTACATTATTATGCTGATCGAATTCTATATCGCAAGGTAAATTTTTTAAGGACGTGTAGAAGACAGCCAATGATAAAAATATTATTATACTGATCATTTTTAAATTGTAATTTGAAACATGGTTGCGTTATGTATTTTTTTTTTTAATATACTCAAAAGGTTAGCAACATGTTAATTGTGTAATATTTTTTTTTCTATTTTTTCATTCACGTTATTTTGTTTTTTATTGATTTTATTTAATAAAAGATAAATTTTGATAACAAATTTATTTTATTTTACTATAATTGGATAAATAACATAAAATAATGACATTGTTGAATATTTAAAAATTAATAATTATCAATTAACATTAGTTGTTATATTTGAACATTATTTAAAAACAAATATTTGATAAGGCAATTATAATCGTATATAATAATTATAAAATAAAATAATATTATGACTGTTATTAGTTTTTTATAAGTTATATTGAATTTAGTGTACCTTAGGAAATACATTTCCAATTTGCCTGGATATCATTTTGTGTATCTCTGTTACTTGTCAAGTTAATTTTATTTTCTAAATAAAAATTCTAAGATTAAGCTTTTAAACTCATATTTTTACAGTTGCACTTTTTAAATGTTTAAAATATATTAGACAAAGTATTTTTGACGTAATTTTTAATTACTATACCTAATAAAAATATATTTTTTATTTTTAGATTTATTTTAACTTATTTTAACTTGGCAATGTATATCCTTTACGATACATCAAAAAAAGACTACATTTTAAGCCTAGAGCTTTCATTAATTTTTTTTTGACTAAATATTTGTATTTATGGGTTTAATTTTCAAAAATAACCAAATACATTTTTTTGGTGAAATATCGAATTTTTTGCAAAACATAAGAGTTAATGAATTTTGATAATTCGGTTTCTCATTTTGACTTGAAACTATTGATGTACAAGTTATTTATTTTACGGATATTTTTATGCATTTAATAACTGCATAACGTGTTGAAATTAAATAAGTCATAATAAAGTTATAAATGTATTGGCATGCACCGAAAATAACTACTATACAAAAATATGTAATGATGTGTTCGATACATAACCCAAAACACGCATTTCTTTGCCAGTTTGACTTATATCGTCATAAAAAAGTTATAATAATAACAAAATAGAATTTCTCGTTTTGTACGAACGTTATACATTTTTCCCGAGCGGTAAATTTTTGTTGCCCGACTGAGTCAAAAACCACGGCTTAGAGATATAGAAAATAATATATATATATATTATTATTTAAATAACTACTGTTACGCAAAAAAAAATGTAAATATTATTGCCGTAATGATAGAAAATATATGACATACTCACATGACGTGTGTTTTAAGGTTGTATTTATTAATTTTAACTGACCTTTGACTAAATGCGGTATGGCTGTTTGCAGTGCTTGTTGAATACACGCGTTGACGCCGGGGTCATCTTTTTTGCACGCAACAAATCCTTTGGCTGAATAAAATAACAATCATAGTAACGTTATAATATATAATGAACGAATTAATAAGTAAATCATCGGTGGTCGTTGAAAATATGAAATATGATGTTCAAGACAAATCGGACGACAGTGTCGTGGACGAATACAGCCGACTTGGAATGACACGATATAATATTATATAGGAATATGATATTTATAGGTGAAGCTGGGCAAGGATGGTAACAAAGAGTTACGAGTAGCTGCGGGTAAGGGTAGATAGTAGCTTGCACTCGGTAGATAAACGTGTCAGGACGGTAAATTCAACTTACGTAATTTGACAACGGATGCGGCGGATCGAGTCGTTTTGGAAATCATGCACACCAGACAGCACAGGACGACCAGCGCAGCGTCACGTCTCATCGTAACCATGGTACAATATACTACTCTACTACTACTACTAATAATAATTATGGTGTTTGTCGGGCGGTGTTCGTTCACGCGGTATAACAATTTTATTGAAATGTAACCGTTCGACGACAAACTTGGATCTACTGATGCCCGACCGTCGACGGTGATCTGATATATATATATATATAATAAATATAAATACGTGCAAAAGAATATACTTTCGAATTTTCGAGTAGTTATACCCACTCATTTACCCACCAACACCGAGTGTGTATGTTCACCGATATCGGCGTATACTTCTTGACCTTATGAATTACAAAAAAATGCATTGCATTTCATTGTCACGAGTACACCCGACAGTCCGGTTCTGGTAATGATAATTATTATTCGGCTGGGTGACTTCTGAAATTGGACAACTAAAAACATAATGTGTCCAGGAAGACGGATATTTAGATAAAACATAATTAATTATATTCAATATAATTATATTGTTATTTCCATAACATGGTTTTGTGTGCCGTACTATTATGGCTATACAATTATTGAAAATGCTTCATTTCTTTAGCAATTGAATATATTTTCGAATTTATTGTCAAGAAATTGTTGTGCGATTTGCGTCCTTTAAAAATATACACGTGACATATATCAGAAAATTTAATGGTATTCAGTATATTTTGCTTTTATAGTATTGACTCAAAATATCTATGTTTAGTAAGCTGCAGGTATCGAGTATTCATTAAAAAAAATAAATTCGTAAAATAGATGTTATATAATAAAATAAATACTTCCTTATTCTACCAACAATAGTAGCCATACGTCTTTTCAATTATCCTTTATCATTAAGTGTTTTAGAATAATTTATAATGAATTGATTATGTACTTTTATTAATAATATATTTTATTTTCATAAAATAAATAAATAATAAATAACTCATTTAATTTATTTGAAACTAGTCACTATTATGTCTACTATTCAGTACACATAAATAATTATACATATTGATTAATTACATATTATGGTAATATTGTAAAAACTGCAGCGCATATAGGAAATTATTCTATTTTTTGTTATGATTTTAAATTGAGTGAATAAATGTGAAAAACATATCAAATAATTAAAAAACATTCAATTTAATTTATACTCTTTGGATTTGGAAATATTGTTTAAAATTATTTATAACCAGACCATGTATTATACGTCATCATTTGACGTATTCGTTTCATTAATATTTTCATTTTTAAAGTCTTATATTTTACTATTTCAACAATAATTAAGAGATATTCAAGTTCTATTCAATGTATAAATATAAATAAAATATATAATGCATTTTTTTTAGTAAAAACATACAGTTTAAAAATTACAAAGCACGATAATTTAAATATATTTTGTTTATTATAAAAAAAATGCAATGTAAGATATTTATATATCTTATTTTGCCCGGGCAAACTACGTATGGACCGAGTAAAGTATACAAAGTACATATTACATTGCCTGAAATAAATATATTTCTATGAGATATTACTGAACATAAAATGCAGAAGATTAAGTAGATACATTAGTACATTTTACAGTTATATACTTATTTCAAAGATTTTGTTTATGTTTTTACAATTATTGCTTTTAATAAAGACTATTATTTTATTCCAAACAATGCTACTGAAAATAATATATTACTATAAATTAGTAGATAGGTACATAGCAATATATAGTGTGTTAATTAATTGGAATGTCTGTTTACCCTTGTTAGTTGTTGGTGATGTAGTGCGAATATTTTAGTGAAGTTTTATTTAATGTAATGTATATGACTAATGGCCTCCCCATTAACATTATTTACAAAAAAAAATATATGTAATTTTAAAAACAATTGGTTACTCGTATTCGTGCATTAAAAACCTGATACCGGTCAAAATCGATCGTTCAAAGTGTATTTCCCCACCACACGACTTTTACCTACTACTACAATTATATAATAAGAAATATCAGCCAATGTCTATCATTAATTCATTATATATATATATAATGGGTATATATATATATTATGCATTTATAAAATTCAAATAAATACCGATTTTGAAATTAATAATAGAGGGAAAGTAGGTAACCGTTCTGCCGTACAGATATACAGTAGTAGCCAGTGTCATCGCATACTTACAAAAAAAGATCCTGAGCGATGAAGGTCTGTCAAACCTATACTATTGATTTTTTTTATAATATTTATTTTGCTATTATAGTAATTTATTTTTTATTAGTAATACGGTAGATTGAATTAATTTTTGCCAAAAATATTGCATTTATTTTTTTTATTATTTATTAGAGTAATATTATTAGTTTATATTTATATAATTATATTCATTATACATTGTTATTGTTTTTTGAGTCAATTTAGACTTATTGAAGAACTATGTGAATAGTCTATTGGTATAAATAGGTAATAAGCTTAAAATTAATATAAATGTTTTGAAAATATCATTATGCATACAAATATACATTGAACATTTTTTACTTTTGATTAAAAGTACAAACAAGATCCAATTTTCCAACAAAAACCACATTCAAAATTTAAAATTGAAGTGTTTTTATTGGTAAAATATGATGACTAACACAAAAATAAAAAAATAAAAATATATATTATTGCAAAATCAATACATTCGACGCTCCACTCAGAGTCTAAAATTTATTTTGTAATAAGTATAATATACAGACTATATAATTCAGGTCGATATTGAAAATGTACAAAATGTTTATTTTAGGAACATAGATTCAGCTATAAATTTCACATTTTATAATTTACTCAAACGGATCAGATTTATTTAAAAAAGTGCCCTAACAAAATTTAGCTAAGTATAAATATAAGAAGTTTGTGTCCGTCCAAACGCCTCTTAATTCCAATTTTGGCGAACCCAGTTGCGCAATGATTGAAGAAGCTAGACTTTTTGTGTGTAGGCGCTAGGAGAATCTAATAGACATTTTTACCGTATTAATTTTGCTATTCATTTTTAATGGCATATACTTGTAATCAGTAGAAAAACAATTTATCATGTTCGATTAAAATTTGCTGTATAGTCAATGAACGTAAATTTGCTAAATATACTTTATACGTATTAGTAAGGCCTGTTTCACAGCCCTGCTGGACGGCGTATTACACGCATGTTTTTCAGTTTACATTATTTAAGTACCATCAGACACGTTTTTTTTTTAAAACATGTTAATAGCTACCTCTATTACAAAGATCCTGGATCTATAAAATTTATTTGTGTATAGCAGTTCAGGGAGATCATTTTGAACAATATTAAAAATAAATAAAAATATTAAATACAATACCAACGAGTAGTGTGTTTGATAATGGATTTACATCTATTAAAAAATGAAAAAAATGTAAAATATTACAATTTGCAATATTTTTAACATTTTTTCTCATTCATTCAAAATTAAACAAATTTAAAAGTTGTTTGTTTAAAAAATAATATTAATACGTTATTATATTAAATGAATATTTTAGAATTTTGAAAAATATTTGTATTAAATTTTTATAAATTACTATGAAAGGGAGATTATAACTACATATAAGTCATGTATTTTATTAATATTATAGTAATAATATAATATTATTATAAATAATTTATATTTAAATGCTATTTATAATGTAAGTTTATAATATTTGGTTACTTACCTACGTGACTTAATTTATTTTGAAGTTTGAATAAAAGAAGAAGGAAGTTAAATTTAACTAGGTATTTAGATTTTTTATTTATATTTAATGATTTTAATAGTATGGTGTCATTTTTGTACGAATAAGCGTGTGGTCATTTAACGATTAAAGTGTGTAGAAGTTTGATTTATCACGCGCCTTATGTAGGTATAATGTAATTGTTGTGCTTACCGATTTAATGCTATCATTAAAACTCATTTAGCAATCAGATATCGTTGTCTTAACCACTGCCATTATTTAATATATTATCTTGCTTCGTATAAAATATTATGTATAATTTATTTTGCTAATGTATCCTTTAACGGTTAAACCAATTAATAAAAATATATAATTATAATAGAGGTACCTAAAAATATTTTTTAACAAACTACGGGAAATTGTATTAATTATTATTTGAAGTCTAAAAAGTATGTTCTATATTCGTTACAAGTAACAGACATACAGTGTATGCCTACTTATAGTATGGATTAAGTCAGGTAGCTTGGCAACCCGAGGCCCCCATAGCATTTTTATGTGGTTCTCCAGTAAAATGTAAAATATGTATAATAACCATCACGAACTAAGATGGTATAGACTAGAAACTGTGATTTAAAACATTGTACTTTGTTTGTCAATACTAAATACATTGTTAAATTAATATACCTAACAGTTATATGATTATATGAACTAAAATAAACTAGATCTGATATGACTATATATTTTTGTTTAATATAAAATAACAAAAAATAAGATATATTAAAATTGTGTAAAGTAAATATTTGAATTTATTTTTTGGTTCTTGACATCAAAATGGTTGTCGACCCCTGAATTAAGTAAAAGTGTGGTAGCTGACGAGACTTTGCAAAATCAAGTATGAAAAATAATATTTAGTGAAGATATTAATGCTATTGAAGTAATGTTCTGAATTAAATACCCACCTATTACTAATTTGTGGATTATAAATCATGTAGGTAAGTGTTGTACAAGATATTCGATTAATTATTTAATTATCTATAAATCTGAGTAATTTATTCTTAAATTAATAATTACTATGAAACTAAAACAGTACAGTTTATTACAAATTTGAACTATATGTCAACAAAAAAATAACTTTTTTTAATATATTTTTTCTGATTTTTTAGTTACACTACTTACGAAAAACCTTGTTTTACATTTTCAAGCTTTTTGACCCAACAAAAAATTATTGATATTTATAAAATAAAAAATCAAAATTTCTTTTGTCTATAATTAGCTCAAAAAATGTCAAAATATTTTTAATAGTGTATAGAAAGTGATAATCTAAACATTTGGTGAAATTTTCAAATGTCTACGGTTATTCCTTTTTGAATCACGTCAAAATAAGAAAATCGTTCCCGGAGAAAACTGGTGAATATCCAATGTTTAATTTCAAATATTCATAAAAAATTAGTTTGACTTTCCGGTAAACTTTTAGATTCTGAGCAAAGCAAAGAATATATTGATTTTACAATGATATGTTTTTTTTCTGTCTGTATATATGATAAGTAGTCGAAATATTGCTTAATTTTCTTCATTAGTATTTTTTTCTAGTGAAAAACACTTTTTCTGGTGGAAAAGTGTATCTGGTTGGTACTTTTGAGTGGTCATTTTTGTAAATTCCCAATAATTTTTAAAAGTGTTAGGAAAAGCAAAAAAAAAAAAAAAAATTAAGAGAAAACGGGAATTTTTACGCAAATATCATTTTTTTTTTGGCATAAAGCAAAAAAAAAAAATAACTAGTTACATGCCAGTTTCACCAAATATATGTATAAATATTTTCTATATTCAATAAAATGTTTAACATATTTTGATTTTTTTTGAGCTATTTGTTATAACTGATAACAGTTTTTTCATTCGGCCAAAAAAATTGAAATTTTAGTTGAGAAGGTTACTTATTCTTGTCGTAAGTGAAAATTTAAAAAAAAAGTTGAACGTAAATGTATAATAATTTTTTTATAAGCGTTTAAATCTTAAATTTTGATAAAATACTTAAAAATCACGAACATTTGCAGTTTTTTTTTATTAAGAAATTCATAAAAATATTTTTGTTCAAATCTAAGATTTGAAAATTTAACACAATATTCCTTATAAGTTTTTATTATAGTAATTCAGAACATGAAAAATACATAGGTAAATTTTTTTTTTATGGATATTATAAGTTAGAATTTGATCGAAATTAGATTTTTAGATAAAGAATAACGGTGTTAGTTATTTTGTTGTAATTTAAAAATATTTTTCAAGGATGCTTGAAATTTTTAAAGTATATTATTATTTTTTTATACGCACAATAACATTTTCAAATGCAATGTTTTCGGTAAAAATTAATTCTACTGTATTATTAATAGTAAATTGGATTATTTTATTAGTAATAATATCATAAAATACAATTAGTAATGTAGACTAACAGATCGTCTTGCTTAGAATCGTTTTTCATATACAATGATTTTATATTATTGAATTCAAATTTAATACTGAATATTCATTACAATGGTTTCAATGGACATTCATTGTACAGCAGAGCGGTACCTACTTGTCGACCTTTTTTATTTTATAATATTGCAGTTTGCAAGTACGTTAGTGTCGTTATAGTTATAGTTTGGATGAATATTTTGTTTGGAAATATACAGTAGGTATATGTGTTGGTATTATATGCTTTTTTTTACAAAATCGTTTCTAAATTCTACATAATATAATTGTCATAGTGAGCTTGATTTAAGATAGCAATCACGGCTTATAATAATAAATAGTTTTAATATTTCAAACCACAGATATAGCGTTGGCAAATCAAATATTTCAATTTTGATTAATTTGATGAGTGCACACTGTGATTCTCTCAGCGCCACACTATTTTATTTTATTATGTTTAGAATACATTTTCAAATATTTTACTCTATATAATCGATACTCATATGTAATAGATTCAATATATACTTTGGTTCTTTGAAAAATAAATAGATTCATGAATTTATTAAGTATTTAGGTAGTAACTCAATATCCAATCAATCTAGAATTTCATCGACTTTATAAGGGGTTTTCAGCGTATATTTATATGGGTATTAATTATATAGAATTAATAGCACCTATTACTTTATATTAGGTATTACACTATTACTGCAATAGATATCTACATATTAAATATACATATTATGTGTATATTTAGGTGCTACACGCCTATACCCAATTATTATTTTGGGTGTATTTAGACAACTATTGGTACACTAGATTTATTACCACACTAATAAGGATTTAGTGATTTCTAGTCTTATCAATGGTATACTTACCCGTTTGTGATATTTTGATACTATTAATATATCTTACGAAATTTAATTATTATTATTATATTTTATCTCAGAACTTTATATTATAATCAGATAAATATTTTTATTATTTTGTTTAATGAAGTTAATGTATAATAATTTGAGATCAAAATTAAATAATACAAATTATTACAAAATCGAGTTCATAAAAGTTTTTTATTTTAAGTATAAAAAAATAATATATAAATATATACAATAAATTAAGAGTATACGTCGTTTGATATTTAAATTAAGAGGTCTAGAGGCCTATTCAAGAAAAACTTGATTATAAGGTACTCTAGTAAAGAACTGTTGTGCAACTCCAGAGAATGCAGCAGCCAAGGCGTTCTCAAAATTGGTTTGCAATTCAGCTAATATATCTTTCCAATTTTCATTTAAGAATATATTCATATTGTTTCCTGTAACATTAAATATGATATCATTTGAATTAGTTAATTATATTGAATTAAAAATATTAATATTTACGAAATAACGCTACACGGAATATGTCATAATATATTAAAAAAACATTTATTGTGAATACACAAAATTTATGTCGAAATAAATTTACTAACCAAGAGCTTTGTCTCCTTTGAATAAGTTGTCCAACTTCAAACGCATTTTAGTGGTAGTAAATGTTAATTTAAGATCTTTAATATCCATGTAGGTGTGACCGTTCTTTACAACGGGCGTTAAATATACGTTTATCTTGGCTTTAAGATTCTCTATAAAATATATATCAAAATTAACGATTTCTATTTTAAAAATAAAAAAAATATATATTTACATACCAAGGCTAATTTTGGAAAGACCGTCACCGGTGATTGGTAGGATAATAACTTTGCCTTTAATATCGTAATTTCCATCGAGTGTTATTGGTTTTTCAAAGAACACGTCTAATGTAATATTATTATTATCTAGATCAGCACTAAAATCACAGAAATTATTCATCCTGTCGACTTCTATAAGAAAATATGTTAATTACACTTACTAGATTTCTTTAATAATTACGGTCCCAATGTTTGATATGTCCAAATCCCTAAAGTTGAGCTTAATACTGACGGGTCCAGTACCTTGGTCTATTCCCAATTCCGTTATACGAAGCGGATCAATCGGGTATAATCCCAAACTAGGTACACCTGAAATGTATGAATAAATTAAAATCCCTAGGAACAAAACATATAACACAATTAATATGTACCTTTTACTAAATGTGGAATGGCATTTTTTAAAGAATTCTTTATACATTCGTTTAACTTCGGGTCGCTTTTTTTACACTGGACAAAACCTTTTGCTAAAATATAAAGTAAAAAATTTGGTTAATTTATATAAACATACAAATTTGAAAATAATATTATACAGTTTATAGAAGAGTGGAGTCATCACGTAGAAAAAACATATTTTACATTCTACCTAATTTTGACTGTATTTGGACACACCATTTTTTAACTAAAAATAGGTAAAAATTATATGCAATGAAGAATTTATTGTAGATGCATTATATTCAATATTGGTTGAAAATGTTACGCAATTATCAAAAAAAAAAAAAATACTAAAATATTCTGTGCTGTGTTTTTAAAATTGTAGACGATTGTATTTGAAAATAAAAAGTAGACTTGTGTTCTAAAACAATAAGCTATTGATAAAAATGATCATAATTGTTAATTGGTATAAAAAAAAAAATAAATAAAAATATTGTGTAGGTATTTGATTTGAAATATATTGACAAAATGAACATATTATGTGATACGAATCGCATATTCGGATGTATACTACCAATCTATTATTATACGGATATCAGCTTTATTGATATATACTCGTAATTATTTGAAGGCTATAACGAAATGGATATATTTTTAACTAAAAAATTACTTCAATTATGTTATTTAAAAAAAAGTTCAATGTTTTTTTTCATCATAGTTATTTGAAGAAGTATTTATTTATATTCATCTTTTGGGCAATTGATTATATAATCTTAAAAATGTAATAATATAGTTTGATGATATCGAATCATATATTTTCTAGTATTTAACTGTAAAGACTTTGACCTGGAAACCTTGAAGCAATATACGACAATTAAGGGGGCTGAACGTCACATATAAATGTATGTCAAGACTCAAAAATATTTAAATATTAGTGACCTTGTAATAAAGTCCTAAGTTGCGGAAATAAAATAAAAATAAAAAGAACATTTTGAAAAGTATAAGAATATGTTTATTATTTTTTTAAATAGTTAATATTATAAGGATATAATAAGAATGGTCATTAAACAATAAAAAAAAAACTAAATAAAAATAGTTTAAAGTTTAATTTTAATAAGCAATATGATGATAATACATTTGCTTTTAGTTTATTATAATATATTTTATTAGAACCATACAAATAATATTTGTCAAATCGTTCTTCTGGTATAAAAAAAAAATAGTATTGTTTCTCTGAATAAATTTAAATAACTTGGTTGAATTAACGATTTTACATTTAATTAAATACAAATATCTATAGGTATATAGGTATATTATTGTTTAAACTCATTTATAGTGAAAAAAATATTTTAGTTTATTTTTTATTTTAAATTTTGAAAAAAATGTAACTTTTTCGTATTCATTTTTAAAGAATAGTAAAACTTATAATTTCATTTGACCTCGAATAACTTTATAGGTTTAATATGACAAATGTAATATAGAATTACATCTCAAGAAGTCAACTATCATCGATATTACATAAAAATATTTATCTATCTTAAATGACCGGGAATTTTTAGATAATTTTAATCTTAACACGATTAAATTGAATTGTTCTTGATTTCTTGGTCTATGTAATCATACATTAAAATACAATATAAACTATGGCATATATTTGTAAAGACTTGTTTAGTTTTCTTGATTTAGTTTATGATTCATTAGTTATTAAATATATTAAGTTTTATATGTATGTGAATTTAAAGCGTGTTTTAAACAAATGTAAACCATATTTTTACAATAGATGAAAATATTTTGCTTTTATGGCTATATTTTAATTTATCTAATCTTTTTCTTTTAAACATAATATGTTTTATTATGATAGTATTAAAAATATTATTTATAAGCGTTTAAAGACGAATTTCATAATGATAATAATTAATTACTATTTCACACAAGTGTAGTGAACGAGATTGTTTATTTGCGCAATATATGTGCGTGTATAACTACAGTTCGTTTAATTTTAAAGGAATTGTTGTTCTATGATTTAGATTTTATAGCTTAAACAATTTAAATGATCTTGAACACATGTAGCCCTTTCAAAAAAATATTTTGTAATTATTACTCAATCAAATATTTATGTATTTTGTAGTAACTATTAATATAATTACTATTATTTTATATTCTAAATTATAATTTAACAGTTGATATTTTACTAGTTATATATGTTTAAAATTCGATACTAATTATTACAGTTATACACACATGAAATCTGTAATTGCATATTGGTTAGTATCACTGTAGAAAGAAATCAACCAAAATATTGTGATTTATTTCTGTATAAATATAACCCATATACGTACCATTGAAATGTTTTAATATTCTTAAAATATAATTATAAAGTATTGTAAAATACAGAAAAACTTATGAGAAAAATAATTTTAAAAATGATCGATTGAAAAATGTAAAATATATGAACAAGTTAAAATGTTTTTTTGGAAATATCTAACCAGTTTTTTCCGGTTTGGAATAAATTTTTAATTTTAAGTTAAATCTTTTGAGCAATTAATCCAAAAATCTTAACTACTATATATGTGTTAAGTGAAAACTATTTCGATTTTATTTTAAGATTTTGTGTTATTCGTATTAGATATTTTATGTTCGATACTCACGTAATTTAACAGTGGATGGAGCTGCTAAAGCGATCCCAATGACGCACACAAGACAGCAGGCAATTTTCATTATATTGGCCATCATATTGTGCGTGTGTGTTTGGCGATGACAAAGAAAATTTTTGAACGCTCAACAGAGGGCTATGCTTGACACGGTGCCCGGTTATACATTGGTCAGGCGCGTGCGGTACGTCCATTTTATTGGATTCACAAAGGCATCATCCCCTCTACCTTTTGGCAACTGTCCTCCACATTGCTATCACTCATCTACAAAGCTACCCAGAGTATAAACTGTACCGGAAGGCAGCAGACTTCGTGTGTGAACGAGTTTTTTTAGCCTTGTATTTGACCTGCTGGATAATTATTTCTGTTCTTCTTTTTATTATTATTGCTATTATCATCATAATTTGCAGTCAAATAATAGTAATAAATAATAACGATTACAAAAAAAAAAAACTATTCTCTTTAGGACCACAAAAATATTATAAACTATTTGTGTGATATCAAGGATAATTTCATTGATTATTTTGAACTTTCTATCGAGTAATCCCAAGTCCTAATCGTTACCGATTGTAAACATGCCACTTGGGTCAAGGTATATGCCCAGTTAGGTACTTATGTGAGTCTATAATTTTACACACTCGTCGAAATTTTCTTTAAAGAATGGTGTTGAACATACATTATTTAATATGGTCTTCAGAAAAATCAAATAAAAATCATTGAATTAAAGCTGGTTTTCGGGTACCTGCCTATGTTTTTAAAGAATAGCAAAAGTTATTTTCTGAGTTGTATATTTTTGAGAAAATCTGTTAGACTATATAAAATATGAATTGCTATATTATATACTCGATTAATAATCTTTTTTAATCAATTTTATTTCATAGTATTAATCCTATTAAAATTAATTAGAACCGGAAAAATTATTAAAAACATATAATTTTAATTTTAGTTTATTTAAAAATAAAATACATAAGTATATTTTAAATAACTAAATGTTTAACATTTTGTTGTACACTAGGTTTATTGGGATTTATATTTTATAAAATAAAGTATTCTTTTGAATTATATTTTGATACATTATGCAAGTTTGTGTATTATTTCTTGAAACTTGAATACAATAGGTTAGTTTAATCAAATTCTTATTATAATTAATATATTTCTAAAATCTTGTTTTTTTTTTTATAACACTAAAAGTTTAAAATATTGATAAATATATTAATTTTTCAAACATTTAGTTTCCTGATTACATTTTTTGGCAAGGTATATTATGAAACTTTCAAATTTGAATTTTATTCGTTGTTTCAGGTATTATCAACAGACAACAAGGATGTAATATAAATGTTATTACAAGGTTATTCAAATCATATTCATTGTATATTAATACATATTATATTGTATAAAAATTATAATTTGGTTTTTAATTATATCGGTGAGCAATTAAAATGTTAAATACATTATGGAAAACCGAGCGTTGCTAAATATTTATCGTTGAATACTATGAGATCGGTTTAAATTTGTTTTTATTTTCATAATGTTATTTACATTGTTTATGGATAGGTGTAATAAGAAAATGTGTTATAACTTTATAAAAAAATACACATAAAAGTATTCTCCCGTTTATGACATTAGTTTTAAATTGTAGACAATAATAATGCAATTTTGACCAATTTAAGAATCTTAATACTATTATTACTATCCTTTTTTTTATTTATTCTTCGAGAAGATAATTGGCCCTACTAAACATGTTCATGTGAGGGCCAACGAGTCCACAGTTTGAAATACAAATTCATTAAATAATTAAAATGATTAAATAATGATGGTACATTTTTATCCCCATAATAGATATCAATGTAAATGAATAAAATTTTATTTTTGTTTTACTTAATATGTTATAATGTTGAAAAATTGTATAGTTAAATAATACAATATAAAATTATAAAACAAAAAATTATCGATAATTATTACTAAAATCATCTTCTAATTAATAGTGTAATAATTAATAATTAATGTAATAATCCTATATATTTGTTGTAAGTATGTCTACATTTTATTCTTGTAATAACCAATGTGTACATTTTTTTTATAAGAACATTGAGAGAGTTACTATTTGTTTAGGATATGCACATGACATATTATAAAAATTACATATAATGCACATGGATTATAACTTATAAGTTATAACTACAAAAGCATTAAAACATGACTCGTGTCAAAATTGTCTGTTACTATATTGCTTAATATTGTGTGTTATAAAATTGGTCTATGGTCGTGACTCTTTAATGTGAATCAGATATATCGATAGATGATTTAGCAACCGTGAATTTGATGCTCAATTTTATATGAAAATCTCGCCAATAGAACAGTGGCATAATTTCAATTTTTTAATATTAATAGATAGGGTAAAAGTTTTGACCAACCCATATAACTCAACCAAAAAAAAAAAAAAAACAGAACGCATCACTCCCAAAGCTCCCAAGCTAACTTCCACTTATATTTTTATCTCTGTACAATTCTCATCTTACATAACTTTATACGTGTATGAGGCAAAAGAAGTCTCATTTAATAGATAGCAAAAAAGATGCGGAGGAGCTAAATAATTATGGTCACTACCTTAGTGACGTCATTTTATATTTTTCTAGAGGTGTCGAACTTTGTGAATTACTACATGAAACACGACTGCTAAACCTTATTGAAAAATCGAAAAATTTTAAATAGTTACCTTCTGTTATGGAAGTTTTTTCAAAATCATGGATAAATTTAAGAGTGATCATTTTATTTTTAGAATTTTTAGATTATAGTATCCGCGTCTATACATTTGAGGTAAAAAACTATAAAATATATTAATTATTACCGTATAAAAAGTGTTCTAGTGCTAACACAATATTATATTTCCTCGAAATTTTAAAAGTTATAATCACGTTCATTCATCAACAACCGGCCCAACAATTGAACTGATTTTACAATCAGCCAGGGGCAAATGCCTACCTTGCCTCTCTCCCTCAAATGACGCCACTGCAATAGAAAGCGTCACGGGGACAATACCATAGTATTTACCGTTCCTGTTTGTTTCGCCTGCCAACGTATAATAATTTATGTCGGTCAAACGAACATCAGCGGTCACGACCATCATAATGCAGAATGCAAAGGCGTATGCGGAAAAAAAGCCGCCCTTGAATTTACCTCGCACTTGAAATAATTTGCGCAGTCGACCACATCCTGTGGGCACTATTATATTACAGGCGTGTACGCAGTTTTTCGCGTTTAGTGTGTAACCGTAAACGGGAAAAGTAAATGGAATAAAATCTAAAACCTATTCGGAGTGAAACCATTTGTAGCTGATGCATTCCAAGAGGCACGTGTGCCCCCGTGTGCAAATATCGTAGATACTTTACCTATACGGAACGTCGAAATATTCGTAATTCGATTGTGCCGTGACAATGTTATAGGCATAGGAGGTAACCTACACCGCTCCGGAAGAGGAAAAGGCAAACATCGATTCATCAAACGTGCCGTCGGTCAGTGTCGGTGCTCGCGGCGGATGTGTTCATACTCGCAGCGTCAGGTGTTATTGTTGGCACGGCGGCGATAAAAGTAACCGAACGCCGCAGGCATACATAATATTATTCTTATTATTTTATACGCAGGTATTTTGCCGTTCGCGGCTCTCCGATCGATTTCATAACAACGAATTCAGTACACAAGCTGGTAGTAATACTATTGTGCGTGTATATTATTATATTGTACATATGCAAAGATTGCATTATATTAACAATAATATGTCAATAAAATAAAACCAACGGAAACGCAAATACGATAAAAATATTATAAAGTAACATCGACGGTACAATATAATTTTAAACGGAGCGTATAAAGTTCATAAATTAGTTACACATTTCTGTTAGTGAGTATGTCTATATGGTTAATAACATACCTAAGTATTTACAATATCAACAATAAACAATATGCATAAAAGTACATGAAAAAATGTTTCACTTTGTTTGTCCCCGTCGACATTTTTTATCTAATTAATATTTTTGAAACAAGATATCAGAAAACAATTTTTACTATAATATGTATTTTATAGAGATTCATAATAATATAATATTATTAAAAAACGTAATATTTTTTGATTCATCTAAACTCAAAACAAAAAAAACTTATCCCTCGTTGGGAAAAAATTGGGTCACAAACATGTCTTTTATAAATTACAAGGAAATAAAAAATGTGTTTCGTTTACCTAGCGTTATCTATTATTTATGTGTACATTAAAGTAACGAATGACATCATTATAATCATCATAGTTACTAACTACGAGTGTGACAAAAATAAATTCTTACGAATTTCAAATAGATTTTTCCCTCCCCACAGCCAAAGACATGTTCGTGTCAAAACAGTTTAACTGATGTTTCGTGTTTCTTAAAAAATATGAGGTGGTCGATTTATATTAAATTTATTTATGTAAATATTTTAATAATCGTTGTTAATTTCATTGACAGGAGGTAGAGTACAGAGGAGTGTAATAATCTGTAGTAGGCAAGTGGCCGATGAAAATACGAGAATTTAATACGAGAACAAATACGGTGAAACATATCGCATGCATATAATATTTATACATATTTTTTTATTATTTATATATAATACATATTATATTACATATATCGGGTGACCCATTTAAAGTAAGACACTTATTATTTAAAAAATGATTAACGTTTTTTTTTTTGTATAATTTAAAGTCGTTAAAAATCATAATTTTTGGAAAAATTCAAATTAATCAATTTTTAAATCTAATTTTTATGAAAATGTTGATAGTAAAAACGTTTATTTATGTCCAATAATTTATTTTTTTTTAAATATTAATATTTTTTTTTGAGTATAAATTAATTTGAAACGTAATAACACTTCAAAATATTCATTTTGGGAATTTTCAGACAATCTTAAATTATTTATTATCTATGTAATTTTTACAATTTTTTTCTTACATTTAACTATTATCATTTTTCATTTTTAAATCGTCAGGTTTTCGGGCCTTTCTGTTATACCCTGTACATAAAAATCGAATTTTGGATTAGTATTTCAGTCCAAATAGTTGTCAGTTATAAGTATTTAACGTTTTGATGAGCTGAGTGAAATGGTACAGGCCACAGGATTACCCCGCAAAATACTGGTCCACTACTCCGCTCATCTAATCATTAAATACTTATATAACTAATAAGCTGCTATTTTCAATAGTCGAAATACTCAACATAATAATATGAAATTAAAAATGTGTATTAAAAACTTAAAAATCAATAGCGATAAAAAAAATATAATATTTTCCCAAAAATGTTGTTTTGCGTGGGTGGCCGACTTGAAATCGTGTAAAAGAAATATTTTCAAAAACGTTAGTTGAAATATCGCGTGTCTTACGCCTCCCCCTCCCCCAATAGATCACCCCGTTTTATATATTTATGTACATTTCGGAAGTAAGGTGCTTACTACAAGAGACACCCGATTTATTGCGGGATCTGTCTGAAGACGGTCGCGCGCGTTACGGGTGTAGCGTGTTTATACGTAATTGTAGGCGTACGCGTGCAGTCGATAAGCCGCGAAACGCGAAAACATCGGGTTCACGTCGAGAGCCGAAACGATAGCAATCATTGCGAAGTGTATTCCGTACATTCCCGAAGACGGTACAGTCGCCCGCAGATGAACGCACCGGCGCCGAGAAAGGAAAAAAAAAAAAAAAAAGGACGCGCTTTTGCCGGTACACGATGATACCGTTCCGCCGTTATAATCGATACGTGCCCTGTAGTTGTGGGTGGGTGGGGGGAGGGGGCGCGGGGCGGGGCCAACGACAGTGTAGCGAAAGTGGTATACGGTGGCGAGAGGGAACTATCCGCGATCGGCACCTACTCGGGATGCTGGGACGACACGGCGCCCCGTCGTGTGCGGGCGTTCAGCCCGAAGGAATGCCGCGATTAAACGGCGTTCGTCATTTGAATCGGATCGAAACGTTAGTGACGCCCCGGTGGTTGTAAGGGCTTGCGAAGCCGAGTGGAAAAATACACGCACAGTCCGCTGCGGTGTTTCGACCGGGTCTGTGCGGATAAACGCCACCACCCGTTGCCGCCTATACGATAATACGAATATCGATTGTCGAATTTGCCATATTAATGCGCTTGGATATCGCGGCATTCCCGGATTGGGGCTGCGCGCGGTTCGATATACGCGTACGGAACTTTTATCGCGCCGTCTGATAAATTCGATTACACTCGCGTCTCGGTAAACACGGCGCAACGCTATGCGGCAGGATGATAAAGGCCGCAATAATACGGCGACGCATTGACGACGTTCCACCGATATTATTATTGATATCAATAACCGATAACGCGATTGCTGTGTTTGAAGACTCGCAAGTCCGCGTAGACGGTACGCGTTGACCGATTACGTGGTATAATGATAATATGGGAAAGGCCGCGGGGCTCGTTAAAGGTACACGAGTCCTCGGTACTCACCACATAATATTTTATTCTCTAATTCGAATGTCCCGAATTGTTAATCCCCTAACCTTTGTTGTCCTGAAACGTGATATTCCTCCTATCCCGGTGTAAAAACAAATTACATTTATATTACACAACCTGACATGATTAAATATTTAGGATTAGACTTAGATAAACAATTAGACGCGACTTGAAATAGTGGCACGGTCCGTTATGCGCCGACCAAGCGAAAATACATCTAATTTGACTACATCCCATTATTAATGACATCGAGAGTACGTCACACACCCAAATTTTTAAAACGACAATTATTATTTAAACGTCTTTATTTTAAGAAAAATTGATACTTAATAATTCAAATATATCTGCGAGTGTTCCTATTGTAATTACGAAATCCTTTTTATGCATTATAAAAGGCAATGCGAGTGTGGTTGTAATCTATAGACTCTTAAGACGCTTAACTGATTTTGACGAAAATTTCAGAGATTGTTTGTGGAGATACAAAAAAAGTTTAAAGATTTGTTTGAACCACGTTCAATGGTTGGCGCTGAACAAACATTTACAAAAATATTTTGTTGATTACATGCCATTTAAATTACTATACTAACAATAGTAACAAGACGTGCCGTGTTTTAAAATTGTTCATTTTTGGTGGCGGCGGTACACACAAGTCGATTAGCTCGTGAGGTTATTACACTCAAACCGAAATATATACCAAACACTGTATCCAATCTGCCACAAGCGGATTGTCCACCTCTGTCAAATTTTTCCACCAAACAAAGTACCACTGACACCGACATGCCCGTGAACTGAGATACACTAAAACCGAAATGCCGTATTGTATAATTGTTATTAACTTTTTTCTGGGCAAAGTTTAGTAATATGGCTAGTTATAACTTATAAGTAAAAACTGTTTTACTCGAACAAACACAATTCAACAATAATTATAATAGAATAATCAATATTTTTATAAATAAAGGACAAATTTATCTATGATGTGCCGGTTTTACTTTATTTCGTCAATTTCATAAAATTAATAAAAAAAAAACAACTCGTGACTCAAAAAATATTTACGGATAAATAATTTAAAATCTATTTTTACTATATAAAAAGAAAAATAATAAATAAAAACTACTATAAAAAAAACTATTAACCATAATAAATAAATATATATATATATATATATTTATTTATTTATTATGGTTAATAGTTTTTTTTTTCTATTTTTTTTTTAATTTTATAGATAGATAAATACGTCATTCGTTTATAATAAACATTTAGTCATTCGACAATAAATTATTATTGAATGATTATATGCTAATTCGTACATATAGGTATTTTACACTAGAATTACGTGACGTTGTTATTATAATATCGTATATTAATATTAACTAGATATATTTTACATATTTTTTATAAAACATATAATTAACACTTTATTTATATTTTTTTTAACGTATTTTTTTTTTTAAGAACGTTAAACGTTCGTAGATGGTTAAAATAAAATAAATCGGGTTTGTTGAGTTAATATGTTATTAGGTAAAATGTAATAGGACATTGAACAAATCAATTTTAAAACAACTGAAGAGTATTTTTACTGCGTTTTATGCAAAATCAAATAAGTATAGTGTACCTATCGACAAAAACAAAAATGCGCAAATCGAAACTATTTACCAACTATGACGGAGTTTGCGTCACACTATTAAAGACAACACTATAACTGTACATACCGCATGCCTATCGACGTTATCCAATTATAATAGGTACCCAGTGTAAGAAATTCTTCAACACTTACCATGTTATATCGAGGATAAGAAGTTTAGGTTAGTTTAATTTAAATTAGTCATAGTAATAAATTGCACGATCATACAGGATAAAACCAAATGTTTTAGAATAACTAATAATAATAATAATCTATCTATCCAATTATAGCAATTGAAAAAATTATTTTAGAATATTCTATGAACGTAACAACATTTATATATATTTATTACATATTAAACTAGTTTTTCAATAATTCAATATTGATGGGGTCAACTCATGACAGTTTTGGACGTTTTTTTTGCAGAGATTAATAACGTTTTTAATTTGCAGGTTTCTGTTTTGATTACCTATCTAAAAAAAAAATTTTTGTCACTTAATTATTTATTAGGTAAAATGTTTAATATTTTCATATTAAAAGTCCATAGTCTATTATTACCTATATAATTTGGTTTTTATGTAAATATTTTATAATTTTCTTTTTAAATGTGTTAGTAGGTAGTTGATTTTTATCGTAATAAACCATAACTTATGTTAATAAATATTATCAGGATGTAGAAATAAATCGTTACTTAAATAAAAGTAAATAATTATAAAATGTAGGGTATCCTGAGAAATAGTTAGACATTATTTAGAAACCAATATAGTTTGTATTGTTTATATTAAAGGCAAATACCTAAATGATTGAACATTTTTTATTTATCTTTACTAATTCTGATAACGCTGAAAAATTTATTTAGTGCATATGGTTTTAATTTTATTTTTAAAACATTGTATTTGGTGTTTATAATTGTGATTTAAATTTTTTAAAAGATTAGGTTTACGGTTTTTTTCTTATAATGTTTTCTGCATTTTTCTCATTGTTTACGTTTTTTTAATGATGATTTGTTGGCAGTTCTAAACTTGCCATTGTGAAGGAAATTTTTGAATTAATAATCAGTTCTTGTGTGAATGTATAGGGAATATTATGAATAAGAATACAATTTTTCAATTATATCAAATGTACCTATATTTTAATGTATATAATACTGTGTATACATGATATTTTATTTGGTGCACAATAATTCAAGTAAAAAAGGAAAGAATTTGCAATGCACTATAATATTCACATACATTAATCTAACCCAACAATCATAACTCTCAATTAATTTAATCTGAGTCCTGGTAAATATTATAGTACGATGTTCAATTCAAGGCAAATAAGTAAATTAACAAAACAATTGTTATTTGATTAGTTATATATTGTATATTAATAAATACCCAGAGAATAAACATTTGTAGTTCGATTGGATATCAGAAGTAATACTATTTCAACTTAAGTAAAATTTCATATTTAATAAAAGTAAATATACCTATTTTGGATTTAAATATCTGTGTAACTGGTGTCTGGTATGGATGTAAATAGGAGGACAGCCTTCTTGAGCTTTTTCAAACATTACAAAAAATAATTTAGTTAATTTAGACTAAAATATTCAGCTATAAATATTTTATTACTATAAAATACAATTTAATATTAATTTACAATGTATTATGTTTGTCCTATATTGTGAAATTGATAAAACTGTGTGAATTATTTTCGGACCCTATGTATCTATTTATGTTTATGGCCACTGGAATAATTACACGAAATCTAGGAATCACAAATGGTATTTCTTTAAAACTTTGTATTAATTCGAACACGGATAAATAACATTTACCGTATTGTATAAAGAGTTTAATTATTATTCCTACTAAACAGCATTGTGATATCGTAAATTCCACCGAATAATGATATTATAGTGAAATTGTGCCTATTCACTCTGCCTATAATTACAAATAACCATTAATTGATTTGTTGTTGTTATTACTATTTTTTTAAAATATTGTATTGTACACTATTCCGTCCACATAAGCTGCTTTTGCCTTCCAGTGATTCAATAAATTGATGTCGAAAAAAAATATTTACAAGGAAATATACTTAGTAATAAAGTACGTAAGACACGGTTTACTCTAGAAATGTTTGATAAATTAAACATTTTATTATAATATAAGTTACAACTGAAATATTATAGTCAAAAAATAAAATATATTAACTAGACGATGTGAGTACTATTTTATATAGAATGATTCACATAGTATGCTCACCCCTATTTTTCATTTTATAATGAATTTATTAAAATTCTGACTTTTGGAATTTTTAAATATATTTTAGGACCATTTTTTTAGATTTTTGATATTTTTTATACTACTTAAGGAGTGTTTTATGGCTATACAAACTTTAGTTTTTCAAATGAGAACCAGCCTTTTTTATTATAAATTATTCAGTGTATATTTTTTTAAAAATTTTTGATATACTTAATTCAAAATTTGAAATGGTAGTTTTGCAGTTATTAAAATGTTTAAACTAAGGATAATGGTCCTTAAAAATGACATAAAAATAAAAAATATATAGAAAATTGGATCTAGTATTTATTATACTTAGTCTATATTTATAAATTTATTATAAATGTAGATAGATTAATATTAATTACTAAAATTTTTAAATTTCCTCATATAGTTTCCATATATTTTAAACCTATTATCATGGACTTATTGTTCTATTAAACCTTTTGCCCCCGGAACACAAAGTTAAATAACTGAAAAACTATTTATTCTAATTTTGATTTTGATATGTCAAAGTTTTCAGAAAATTTTGCGCTAAATAATTTACTGTTAAAAAAAGGACTTCTTATTTGAAAAATAGAAGTTTGTATCTTCACAGGGGATTTCTCAAGTATAGTACAAAAAATTTCAAGAATTAGAAAATATCGGATTCAAGTATATTTAAAACTTCTAAAAATCAAAATTTGAAAAAATTAATTATTAAATTAAATAATGGGGGTGAGCATGATTCGTGAATCACTCTGTATATTAAATATTATTTGTCTTTCAAACTGATTTATAAACCATTATAAATTGACTTAACTTCTCATTGGAATTTTTAAGTATTTATCAATTATAAAAAAGTGTTTCTATAATTTAAAATATCCAAAAAAAAAAAATATAGTTTTTAAAAATAAAATATATATAATATATAAATTATGCATTATATTAAATTGAATACAATTAAAAAATCAATACAAAATGCCCTTGAACTTTTTTTTTATTATTCATTTTTTCTGACTGATTTTGCTTTAAAATTCACTTCCTCTAATCAATTATGGTCAATTGCATGGACATTGAACATGTTTTTGCTTTATAATATCATTTAGTACGAGAAGCAAGGATAACACATTTTAGTGCATTGCAGTTCTTTTACTCACAGTGACATAATATAATGATATGTGTTTATGATTTTCTTAAATTCAATATTAGTACATAAAATTTAACTAATTTTCAAATATTATGTATAATTTTAGCTACCTAATGATAAATTAATTATAAAAGATCATTTGTCGTGTAAAGTATTTATATAATTATATGTATATTATAACATTTATAGATTAAATATAAACAGGTTTAAATACATTTTTGTAAATTGTATCATGGAAAATAAAACATATTTTAATTGTTTAAAAAAAATTGTGTAGTACTTCAGTACTATATATTGTTAAAGTGTTTAAAAAATATAAAATAAAATAAAAACATGAAGTATAAAATTTAAATAAATTTTATTTTATTTTATGAACTCATCGATATGTCATTGCTTATTTTAAAGTAAAATAAGTATTTAATTTATGTCTTGCAAAATAATACGTATATAATAATACTAAATACGCATACTTAGTTTTGGTTCAAAGAATGTCTTATAGCAATTATAAAATAAATACATGGGTATATCTATTAGAATTTGTAAATAATAATATTACCAAACACAAGTTATGTACGTTACATATTTTGTTTAAAATGTTTTATGCATATAGACTATGATTTGTACAAGAATAATGGGTAAATCTTATGAAAATCAGATATAATTTACGTGGCACTTAATAATCGACCTTGAAAAATGATCTACGTAGGAATAAAATACTTTATTACACATATTATAGTGAATAAATATAATTTAATTGTGCATGACGGTGGATTGTGGATATAATTTGTATACCTATAACTACTTATACTTATGTAATATTCGTTTGAAAAACAACGTAGTATTGTTCTCAAATACACTAGTTTATCCAAATTTCTTGTAAAGTCATTGTACAATATGAATTGTTATGGTGAATAAATATTTAAAAATAAAATAGTGATCACAGATAAAGTTATATTTTTTATCACTCAACTTTAATAATATCTAATATATTAAAATAATTTATAACATTCATTTAAGTAAATAAACACAATATTGTTTTGTTTATCGTTTCCATATGAATTTATAAATAAAGAACTTTATACCTTTACATAATTATATACACAAGTTTCGAATGTTTCGTTATTCACCATATTTTTAAAGCAAATCATGTATGTAACTATATATAAAATATTATGTGATTAGTAATTGATAAAAAATATTAAGATAGAATATATTGCTGTGTAATAATATGCATTTTTAAATATTTATTTGCTATTATAAAATATATAGATATTATAGTTTTATTTTAAAGTTGAACCATTCTTAATATTTTTAATTTACGCATTGTTTCATTTATTAATCGATATTTTGTTGTTTTATGAATTTTTCATGAATTATATAAAGATTTAAAGATCACATGTTGTAATTATCTATGGTTTATTTCCAATCTGGAGATGTCGTATAAAATGCATAGAGTGTGTAATTTTAATTATCCTCTGAAGAGTTATCCGAAAAAAAAGAATTCACAACATATGCAGTTCATGTTAGCACAAATCAGATGTCAATATAGAATTGTGGGTGAATAGTAGGTAGGTATCGGTGATTCATTTCATAGTACAATGTTGTATTACCACATTACCACGGTTTCTTTGCACCATAAATAAAAACTTACTCATAAGATTTAAAATATATAAATCCTTAAAAAATAAGTTCATTAAAATAAGATTTAGGTACCGCGAAAACGTAATTGTCAAAGAACGTATACCAAAGAATAAACGAGTACGGTACTAGTTAAAAGCTAAAGCAAGAGCTTTTGGTCACTATTTAAATTGGCTACAATATCGAAATGATTAAATGGCAAAGAAGACAAATCAGTATCTAAAAAAATTACTTCATTATTATTTCTAAAACGACAAACTATTCAGAAGGCCTTGCAAAAAATTCTTTGCCGCGGGTTTATGATTTACGAATAGTTTTAGGTCTTCAGAAATAATAAGCGCAAGGCAGACTACCATGATACTTTAAATTGATTATACATTCGATATTCTAGAATAATGCATGAAACATAACATCAATGTTTGCTCACCATTTTTATGCTTGTTAATATAAGTTATAATATTTAAATACTTGTTAGTCTTACCGTCTGGCATTTAGTAACGTAACGATGTATAATAATAATAATAATATGTAAAATATAAATTGATAAAATCTAGATGTTTGGTAAGTATAATGGTTTGTAATTAACAGCCTTGATTATTTTTTTTTAATAAAAATTATTAAAACATGTTATTAAAAGAAGATTTATTTTTTAAAAGTATATATTATTCATTAGTTATATAGCTGGTATAGGTATGTTATTTTAATTTCCAGGAAATATTGTACTAATAGTATTATTGTGTAATATATTTTTTTTTATGAATAAAAAAATCAGCTTTGGTGATTGGGGCATTAACATTGCATATTTTAATATCAATATACAGAGTGATTCATCAAGCATGCTCACCCCCCGTATTTTCATTTATTAATAAATTTATTCAAATTTTGATTTTTGAAATTTTTAAGTATACTTAAAGACCATACTTTTCGATTCTTGCGATTTTATATACCACTTAGAAGTATATCCTGCATATGACAATACTAACATATGTTTTTAAAATAAGAACCTTCCTTCTTTTATGTAAATTATTTAGTGTATATTTTTTTTGAAATTGTTGATGTAAATAATTCAAAATTCAATGAGTAGTTTTTTAGTTATCAAAATGTTTATATCAAGAATAATAGTCCTTAAAAATTGTATTACAAAATGCCGCAATTTACTAATGATTATATATATATAGTTTTTTTTTAATTATAAAATACATTCATAAACATTTTGACTCTTGATATCATTGTATTTATCCACGTGGCTTGCAAACATATTCATATTGTCCATCCCTGCAATATTAAGTTATATAACATAGATTTAGATGTTTCATACAATAGAAAATAAAAATACTTTAAATCTATTAAAAATATTTAGAGTCTAGTTACATATTTACGATAAGGTTGATTTTTTTGTAAGGCATGATAATAACATTGATGATATTAATAAATAATACTGTTATATTGTATAGTTAATCCAGTATTTGTCTTTGTTTGAAGAACCGAATGGCATTTCATTTATTGGTTGGATCTTGATCAGAATTTTCAGCAATAATATCATTTATTTTAAGTTTTTCTTTGTGTATTTTCTGCATTCGTTAAATATATATTTGATTTTTACGATAGTAGTATACGATTGACATTCAGGAAGGTCGCTTTTGTCCATAATAAATTCACATGTTAGACTGGTCGGTACATCCCAAACAGCTCCTATCCATTGTTTGCATATTCCTAAACAACAAAAAAAATTTTATGAACAGGTAAATTCCCAAACAGCTCCCGCCGAAAAAGGTTTTGCGAAAAGGTAAATTCTCAAACTGCTGACGTTAATACCGGTATACCAATTTGAGGTCAATATACTGACCAAAATACAATCCGAGACGCAAATTAAAGCTCAAAGGTATGTCAATACACCTAAATTGAAAAAAACAGGAGCTCATTGGAAACATAATTGACGAATTTTCATTAAATGTATTAAAAAAAATTATACTTAAACAATTTACCCAATGTATGATTTTTTATATTTTTATATTTACATAAATTTTTTAAAATTTTTTTAATGTCAAATTTTAATATTATTTTAATTAAATGTAATTCTCGAAATACGATTTTTTATATAGTTTACTTATAGTACACAGTCCGATATACATTTTTAACCACACCTCTTTTGAGACAGTTCTAAGTCTGTATAAAGTGGGAAGGAATTTGTATTATAAAAAAACCGGAGCCATTTGGGAATTTACTTACTCGTAAAATCTTTTTCGACGGGAGCTGTTTGAAAATTGACCTTTTTGAAAGACGGGAGTCGTTTAGGAAATATGGGAGCCGAATGGGCTACGTCCAGTCTGGTATATCCATTTCTAGCTCAATTTTATTTTTTTTTCGTTTGCGATGCTGATAATTTAGGTTTTTGTTTCATATTATATCATATCTATATTTTATTATGCTAACTATTCGATTAAAACCAGTTATTATTGTTATATAACAATTAGCGTGCCAACCATTGGCTTGTGACTTATCTCTGTAAATCTTGTTAGACGCATAGTATTTTTACTAATATAAAAATATAATTTTTAAATTAGAATATTACTATACACAATTTACAATTTATAAAGCATCTAGTTTTTTATTTTAATATATTTAATGTCTAATTTATAATAATTATCAGGAAAATTATGTGTAGTTTTCCTTTTTTCCCAAACATTAAATGACAATCGACAATATTCAATTTTTTTTTTTTATTGGCTCGTAAGACTTAAGTCTTACATATTTCTCATTCTATAATGGGTATAGCTCGTGAGTCTCTAATGATTGCCATCACTATTATAAAGCATACTATGAACTTTTTTTTTTACCTTCAATGATTTTACATTTCCAATTAAGAATTCATTTGTATTGAATTATTATAATTGGTTTTAAATTCAGGAGGACTGTGTGATATTTTTATTATTAAAAAAATATATTTACAACATTTGATCTTTTTTAAGTGAATGATTTACAGTATAAATATATTTTTATAATACAAATACTGATCTGTGTAATTATTCTCAGTGAATTTTTGTTTTATTAAGTGGTAAAAGTGATCGGCTTCAGTCGTCGATCACCGTCCGCGATAATTGGTGTCTGGCTATCTGCTGTCCGTCGCAGTTCTATCTTTTTAGTACTAGAATAATTGTATGGTCTTTTGTTTACTCTTATTTGAAAGTTATATACAATTATGTCGGTAATAAGTAATAATAACTAATATGTATATGTATATATTACTACATTATGTCTCTTATTGTACCTGAATGCCGCGAGCAACACTCAACAGTACATTTTTATTTTCATTAAACCATAATTATTCTTGTTATTGAACCAAAATAAATCAAGCTAATTCACTTTAGAATTTAATAAGCGCTAATTAGTTATTTATTACCAACGGGTTTTTATTAATTTTTAACATAAAAGTAAAAATGTATTACATGTTTACATTTGAAACTTGAAGAAACGTGGAGTGAATCCAATGAAATTGTCTTCATATTGGGTTCAAAGTACTTAAAAGAAATCTTAGAATAAATATGTTGCAGGTTAACTTCGGTCAAACTCAAAAGGTTAGGATTTATTTAATATTTTTAAGATGAATACATATAAAAATGTATTAATTTAATTTTAGATTATTGCGGAATATAGTGAATTACATATTAAAATATGCATATTAATATATGACTAAATATGTAACAATAGATATACAAAATAAAAATAAACTAATATTGTTGGGAATTTTTTGAAATTGGATTTTATATATGTAAAAGTTGGTTAATTGTAGGTACTTAATAAAAGTCACGTATTTGTATATATTATTTTAAATCCTAGTCTTATTAAAAATGGAAGTACATTTGTTTATTGTTATATATCGCTCTGCTCAGAATCTAAAATAAAAATAATACAGTCGTTATTCTTCAGAAAAATTTGTTTTGTATTAACTCAAATTATATAATAAATTACATTAGGCAAATATTATTTGCCTTATATTACATTTTATAGGCAACAACATTGACATTATAGCAACAAGGTCAGTTACTAATTTACTATAACCTTAATGTTTATGAAATAATTGAATATTTTAAGTTGATAACTGAATGACTATTATCTATTGTAATGATTTTTGATCTTGATTTAATGTTTATATTATTAAATAATATTACACTTATAAACTAATTATGATTAAAATTAAAATCCATTGAGATGCAGCGTAACCCAGTGTGGACGTTATACGTCCAGGACGGAAACCGTGTTGCTTCTCCATAAGAATACTATTAATGGATGGCTGAATTGTATTTAATACTAGAGACTCAAACATTTTAGAGATGTGTGATTATGAGATGTATGGCAATATACCTATAGTTTGAGATACCAGTTTTAGAACCAGACTTATATATTGGTGTGATAGAACTAAACTTAAGCATAGATAGAAAATTATCCTTATCAAGCGATCGCCTGAACAGAACTCACAGAGGATAAGCAATGATTGACCTTCATTCATATAAAAAATACTCTAAAAGGTTAGGCTAATACCGATAGATCATACACCAAGCAATGCCAGCAAGGATTGACAGACATCCACAACAGAAACAGCAACATTATTGGGCAAATCAAAGGTAGATATGTCCTTGCACTAGTATTAAGATTAATTTGCTCATTGGAGTAAACTTCGAAAAAATAAGTTGAGAATAAATCGGCAGTCTTTTGCTCATTAGATGAGGAAATATTGTTAAGAGACATTTCATTAGGAATGTTATTTGAAAAACGATTATTTTTAACGTATCTCCAAAAGCTATAAGGATTATTTATGATTGATGTTTCTAAATGTTCCAAATATTGGCGATAAAATTTTTTGATTTCATATTTAAACTTAGCCCGTAAAAATGAATATGCTTTATAATCAGAAATACATAAGAAAGATTTGAAACTAGCGTGGGCTTTTTTCTTTATTCAAGTGTTTTAACTTTCTGGTGAACCAACGTCCATAAGTTGAATTATGAAAGCTATACTTAGGTATCAACTTAAGAATGGACTAGTGTATAGCATAATAAAAGATATTAAATGCTGACTCAACGTCGTAATGAAGAAAAAAGGAATACTAATCAAAATATTCAAAAAATAAACAAAAATTTAAATAATTAGCTTTGCGAAAGTTATAAAAAGTATGAACTCGATTGCAACGTAGTAAAGGTATGCTAATAGGAAATGATATAATAAGTGCTGGGTGATATGGGTCAGTAGGAACAGCTGGTTCAAGAGATTGCTCAACGGTTAAAGAAATATCACTGCAAAAAAATAAGGTCTAAAGTAGAGTTAGAGTAATTCTTTACGAAATATTTTTGAAAGAAGTTGTAAGTAGCAAATATATCTGGTATGCATTGGGCATGTGAAAAATGAAAAAAGAAATAAATTAGACTACTGACATCATTATCCCAAGATACCTCAGGAATGTTGTAGTCACCGCAGATAATAAAAGTATGGTTAGGATATAGGTTAATTAAGTACTTAATAGAATTGTGTGATATTCAAAAACGAGATGGGAAGACTGAAAAAGAATATAAACAACAAATATGTTCCATATTTAAATTAACAACAGAAATTAAACACGAAGGAATATCCTTACGGACACCAATGAGTACTCCACCCCCTCTAAGATATGTACTGGTAGCAGAAAATCTATCATATCTAAAAATATTAAAGTTGGTAAGACCATGTTCACAATTAGAAAATTTTTCAGTAAGCCAAATTTCTGTTAAGAGAATAAAAATTAAATTAAAAGCAGATACATTATATTTAAAGTTTGACAGTTTAATTCGAAGACCACGACAGTTCTGATAGAAGCCACGGATAGGTACATCATTAGTCACAGTGGTTACGTTTGGTTAGATGGATAGCGTTGAAGTCTTACCCCGTTTTTTGAGATGACAGCACTAACTTTCGGAAAGCTATTATTAAAAATAATCCGTAGGTCACATTTACCATTTTTCGTTCTAAGATCCAATTCTGCATCGTACATCCGTAGCACCTTACGTTGCATGACAGTTTTGTTTCTTTATCATTTGAAATCCAACCAGGAAGGAAGAACCAGAACGATGAGCTGTGTTGAATTGATGAAGTAAACTGGCTGCAGTTTCTTTATACTGTCAAAGATAATTTTTAGAAGACGGGGAGAATTATTATCGCTTACTTTACCAAGACGTACTAATTTTGAGTTGATAAGAATTACATCCCCAAGAGACTGAAGTATGTTATTGCATGTCAACCGGTCATGAGCAATTCATTGAGGAACATCAGCCGAAGTAGATTCCGGTACACTATACAAAATTAGATTGGACAAACACCTTTTCCGCTCAAATAACTTCTGGAAAATTTAAGTAATAACTGATTGAGGTTGTTTAGTATTACTGGATCTTTCCAAAACTGGCCAATTTATCTTTCAAGATATTAATTTCCGAACGAAGATTGAAATTTTCATCACGAATCTCATTTTAGTATAAATAAGAACCAAGTCTGACTTAATTTTAGTCTTTATTGAGTTTAAGGCAACTAAAAGGTCTTCATTAGTGATGGACTTAGGAGAAGGATGGTTAGAAGTACTTTTAAATGAAGGTTTGATGAGTGTATCCTGTTTAGGCATAATAAATATAATCACTTAGCACACGGTGTATAGCTGAGAATATAGAGCCAAATTACTGTGCACGCGGTGTATAATATCCAGATAGGAGGGTGACCCGTATCTCACCAGAACATGTAATTATCTGATTACCACCTACCGGTGTCACAAGATAGCAACGGCCGATTATGATCGTTGCACCGATAAGGATTAAATTTAACACAGAAAATATGACGACCATGTGTTATTGCGGAAAACAAAAAAGGATCCTTAAGGGAACCTCTTTAGCAGACTGACTCACAACGTCACAGGTATACGCGTGCACTTTATAGAAGAAGGTCAAAACAAAAATTGTAAAAAACGGCCGACAATTAACAGAGAAACAAATAGTTCGGAGCTATTGATTTGGCTCCCAAACACAGGTAAGCGATATTTTTTACGTATTGAATTAACTCCTTCAACATTTATTTTATAAATTCATTGGTTATAAAAATTGTTCAAAAATAAATTCAACTATATATAAAAATAATTTAAAATACAAATATTACATTTTATTGTCAAACAAAATTGTTCGAAAATAAATTCAACTGTACATTTAATATTATTTATACTATAATATATCATAATATTATTTATTAGGTTTAAATTTGTTTTGCAAGAATTTTTGTATATTCACATTTTGATACTATACCATTGCCATATTTCTGAATTTGACTGTCTATAAATTATATTTTTTCTTGAATATTTTTTTTGTGTGGTCTTTCTACATTGGAGCTTCTTATTATAATTTTAGTAAATGTTCACTTATTTTTGTTTTTTGTTCATACGCTATAGAAAGGACCAGTTTTTGGATTGATCTGTACCAGTATTGCCCTAGGTGAAATCGACAACTACGAATTTCACTCAACGGCCAAACTTCATTTATTGCGTTATGTATAGCAACTTCGAAATCAACATACATTTTTTTTTTATATTTCGAATTGATTATTATAATTTAAACAATAATTATTGATAATTTGAAAAATGTTTATGTACGATTCTTGATTTTTATCTTTTAGTAAAGTAAAAACCAAAGGTATAATAGTGATTATTCTTCATTACGTGGACTGTGAAAAACTGGTAAAAAAATTTACATATATTGGACTACAAAACTGGTAAAAAAATTTACATATATTGTAGTCAATTTACTTAAAAATTTTAAATTTCTTTCTATGCTAAAGACTAAGATCTCTTTTCCACATAATTTGTTTGTAAAAATTGTTTGCTGTCATATGTTTTTATATCCATGGTTTGTAAAATATCATGTATTTCTTGTTTGTTTTTGGGTAATTTGGACGTACTAAAGCTCGAGCTTGGAGCATATTGTGTTTGATGTATTTAACATCTTGTTTTGTAATTGAATTTGTTGAAATTTCCTTTAAGTATGAATGCAACAATTTAGAAGGGCGTTCACATATACTTTCGATAGCTTTTCTTTTCAGTCCGTTACTAATAATTTGGCGTTCAAGTTTGTTTTCTTCATTTGGATCGTAGTTATGATTGAGATTGGACGATTCCCATACAACATTTTCGTTGTTACAAATTCTTAAATAAGCTTTGCATCCTCATTTAGAATCGTTTAAATGCGTTTTGAAGAAGCTTATGATAGCTAAATTTAAACTTATTTATTATAAAAATTAATTTTCCTTTTCACTAAGCATTTTTTCGATCAAATTAATTTTATATTTAAGTATATGCAGATATGAATTGTCACAAATTGCAATGAACTACAAGTGATTGAGACGAACTGCTAGTACTGCGATGGATTGCGACGAATGGATTGCGTTTAATGATATGATAGTAATCATTTAATGCGTTATTGGATTAACGATTAGATAATTGCAAGCAGTTATTCGGCAGTGTATCGCTAAAAATATTAAAGTCGTGTACTTTTTCAACTTTTATATTTTGAAAACCTAACTTGTTGAAAATTATATTGGTAGCTAATTTAATAGTCACCAAATAGTTAACCGAGGAGCGAAACTATTGGTTCGTACGTGTATTATTGTTAATTTATATTTATTGTTGATTTTTTATCATTATTTACAAATATTGAAACATTTTGACATTAATAATCGATAAAATATATCTTACCCAAGCCAACAAAATGAATTACTTACTTAAAGTATAGGTATGTGTGATATACACATTATTGTGACAACTCGATTTTTTTTTTATTCCCCTAGAAATTCTCATAACACTCAATGCACTATACGTCTTGTTAACTTGAATATAAAATCGTGATGAATAGTTTAGTCGAAGTATATTATTATATCTATGATTTCTCTGTATCTGGGTATTTCGTAATATGTATTATGTTTTATCTACTTGAGTGTTATATAATAAAAATAATCGAGTAGATAGAAACTGATTATTAGGGCATTCCCAATAATAGTAAGTATGTATTGGTTAGTATGTATCTACTTGCCGTGTCTATCGCTCTATCATGCGTATTTTTGTATGTTTTGAAACATGTCTCAAAAATGGAAATTAAATCATTTAACTATAGCTGAAAAAGTTCATATGATACAATTAGTGGGAAAAGGTAATCGGAAAAAACAAAACATCGCAAAAGAATTTAATATTCTACCAAATACGTTGTCAACATTTTTAAAGAATAAGGCGGATATTTAAAAAAAAAATTGAAGACAATAAAGGTGATAATAAAAGATTGAAACCAACCGAATATCTGGATGTAAAGGTATGTTTATTCAAATGGTTTACTTAATGTGGAGATAAAAATATACCTATAAGTGGACCAATACTAAAAGGAAAAGCACAATATTTCGCAACTCAATTTGGTTATTCTAATTTAAAATCAAGTGAAGGCTGGTTAGGAAATTGGAAAAATCGCCATAACATAATTTTTCGTAAAATATGTGGCAAAAGTGCTTCTGTAAATGACTCTTTATGTAATGAATGGTTAGGAAAGTTATCAAACGTCATAAAAGAATATTCTCCCGATGATGAATTTAATCTGAATGAGATAGCATTGTTTTTTAAATGCCTACTCTACTACTTTTATTTTGAAAGAGGAAACTTGTTCAGGTGGCAAACAAAACAAGGAAAGAACAACAATTTTTAGTATCAAATACGTTAGGTTCCAAAAAAAATTAAACCACTTATAATCGGGAAATCAAAAAAACCACGATGTTTTAAAGAAGTTAAGAGTTTACCATTAAATTATGAGTCAAACAAAAAAGCATTGATAACTGGTGATTTATTTAAAAATTGGCTTATAAAATTTAATAAAAAAATGCAATTAAATCATAGAAATGTTTTATTATTTATTGATAACTGTACAGCTCATTGTAATATTAATTTAAAATGTGTAAAAATCGAATTTTTACCTCCAAATACTATATATAAATTACAACCAATGGATCAGAGAATAATACAAAATTTCAAAACATTATACTGCAAATAAATTATTCGAAAAATTATTTTCGATATTGATGAAGGTAGATCATGCTCAATAAATTTATTACATCTATGCGCATATGTGAAAAAGTATGGTGTAATGTACAACCAAATATAATTGCCAATTGTTTCAAAAAAGCTGGATTCTATTTTAATGAAGAGCAGTGTGATGGTAATAAATGTTTAGAAAACAATGACGATGGTGATGGTGGATATGATTAGTAAATTGTAGCAGATAAGTTTAATATTGATTAACAGACTACATTTCAATCGTATGCTATAATCGATGATTCTGTTGAAGTCAGTGGACTGTTAACTGATAACGAAATCATGGGTATCAATATACCAAATAGTGATTCCGAAAACGATGAAAATTATGAGCCTGAAAGAACTTTAGATATGATTACGGCGAACCAAGCAATATTATCATTACAAATTGTTAGGCAATTTGTTGAATCTGTCGCAGGCATGGATACTTCTATATTCGAAGCCATAGGCAAATTAAAAGATTTTGCCAATAAACAGCCGAAAACCCAAAAATTAAATATAAATTATTTTTCTACTGTATCTAATAAATAATACATATATACATACTTATAATACCATTGTATCTATTTTAGTTTTTGTATAACATTTATGTACATATATTTATCATAAATTTTTATAAATTTTATATTTCATCATATAACTCGAAGTTTTGATTTAATTTTAATAAATTCAAGTTAAGTATCTCGAATAATACATATCTCGAAGTTTATTTTTATCCCCCTTCAACTTCGAGTTATCGCGACTCGACTGTATAATAATGAACTTATTATTTTATTTTTATTTTAATAAGGGCATAACCTTAACCAGGGTGATTTTAAATAAATAGTTGAAACTACGTGGTGAAATGAAAAAAAAATTAATTTTGTATTTTGAAATGTACATTTAAAATTAGGATTATATTGTAATTATTAGAGGTTTAAAAAAACATTTCTCCTTTTTTATAGCAATAGTTTTATTTTTCAGAACAAATGTTTTGGTGTGTGACTTGGAACACCATTTATCAACAATGTCTTATAAATACGTACGCGTTCCAGCAAATTTGAATAATTGCAGAAACTATTGTGACAAAATAACATGGGAAATAAATAATGAAATAGATAACTGACACATTTTAAAGACGTAACGAGTTTTATATTATTTATAACAAAATACATTATAGTTATAATGCAATAAATAAAGCAACCATTTTAGTTGTCATTTTAGTTTTTGTGGAGGGGGGGGGGGAAATATTTTGATCTGCCCATAATAAAACTGAAAAAAATACCAATTTCTTCGTTCGCCAACTTATGAGTACCAATACATCTTTATCTCAATATGAATTGCTTTCTTACAATATTTTATATTATTTACTGCCTTAAGCATAAATAATCTATTTATGGAGAGACAATTATGACTAAAAATATAGGAATTGAAGACATAGTTTGGGGACATTTTTCTCCAAATTATTTCCTATTTACTTTAATATATATGGAGTTTAAATGTATTTATATAAAATTAAACAGCACATATAATAAATTGAAATATATAAATAAAATAATCAGCATATTATGGATTTGAGAGAAAATTAGTAACACGTAGTAGGTTGAATTAATGGTGTAATTAAAGGTGTAACTTACACAGCCAGTGTTTATGTTTTGTTTTTGTATATTTGATTAAAATGGGTTTTAAATTAATTTTGTATTAAGTTCATTTCTCAAGGCCATGACAATATTAAGATGCATTTTATAAGTATATATATATATATATATATTATGTAAGTACAATATATTATTAAAAATTATTCAGTTTGGATAACAATCTGTGAAGTAGAAAATTATATACGAAAATCTAATATATTATTATAGGTGTACATTTACAAGACGTATATACTTAATTCACATTTTTTTAAATTAAAAAATCTGGTTAATCGTTTTTTTTTGTATTATGAGTTATACTTTTTTTTCAGACAGTTTAATATCTTTTATCTACATGGATATATGTTTTAACATATTGTTTTTTCTAAGTAATAGGTATTTTTGTTCAAGTGTATGTCATGTGACGTGCGATGTAAAGCATGTATGTTTATAAATTTTGTCAAGGGGTAACTGAAACTGCAGATAGTTAATAGATCAAAATTGTTTGTATTTGTGACTTTTTAAATAATGCATATTCTTATTATAATTAATCCAATTAAAATTGAATAATCATTCTTATATAAAATTCAATCACTCAATTTTGAATTTTTGAAAATTTATTTAACTAAGATGTTATAATGATCAAATAAATGAACAAAGTTTTGTAACAGACTAAACCTCTACAATCCAATCGGTGCTTTAGATTTTAAATTACATATCTTTGAGAGAAATATTTTTCAAACCATGAGAGGGGTGTTATATTGTCTAAAACTACCCATTAAAGAAAGCCCAATGAACGTACATATGATGACATTAAATTTGATAACAAGATTAGTTGTAACTTATTAGTTTGCTACTGTATTGTAAATTTACAGCAACAAATCTAATTTACAATAAACTAACAATTGTTGTTTGTAAAAGGTTAATCTATGTTTCTTTAAATAAGTTCCTTTTAAGATAAATAAAATACTTAAATTCACAGAAAATTTAACAATAATTATGTCGGATTGAATAAAACGAGTTTTATATACTTAATTAGATGATTTGTTTATAGTAGGTATGTTTTCCATGATAGATGCTAAGATAGTATTGTTGATGAGGACATAATTATAAAACCGGTTTTACAAATATGGTTATTTATACTTAGTACATTACTATGTTTTGCAATTTGCAATCAACGAAGTATATTAAAAACTACATTAGCATGAAGGAGTATGAACACTGCGATTTTATGTATGAATTTCACAGGAAATACATTTTTTTTTTATGTTCAACTGCCATTCATTTGTATAAATATAATTTAAATAATATACAATAGTAATGGTATACTAATATAAAAAGAATAATAAGTGATCATCTATGTCCGATCTTGGGGTTGGTGAGTGGAGGGGGATGGATATATTATGCATACATCTCACTATTTTTTTTATCGATAGGTACTTACATGAGAAGATTTTATGTGCTTATACTACATGTAAGGATTTTTATTTATAATAAATCTTTCGTGTTTTGATTGCTATTATGATGACTATTTTACGGATTTACACATTCATACAAATCATGGGGGATGCTTCGAAAAACCATCACTAACCCAAATCGAGTTGCAATAAAACCGAATCACACGTTTACGTGTCTACGTCTCGTTATACGAGTGACACTAAAATAAACCTAGCACCGTACTCAATTGGACCCAACCAGGTTGGTTGCTGACGAAAATATAGCTAGTATTAATATAAAATTTAAATTACCCACATTGTGTTTTATACAATAAAATGGTCATTAGTCTAAGCATTGATTATAGAATAAAAATATAAATATAAAATATTGTTTATTCTATAATCAATGGTCTAAGAATATATCTGTTTGATATTTATAACTTTTTAGAATATAAAATACAATGAATAGCATCGTTTATCATTTTAATCTACTCATCTCAGTAAAATGTCAAATAATAATACTGATTTTTATTAAATATTGTTTAGTTACTTGAAGTGGATTCCTATTTTTTGAGATGGTTTAGGAATCTTTTTTGATGGAGACTTCATGAAGATATTTGGCTATTTAATTTACTGTGGATAGGTTAAAATTTAAATTCTAATTAATCTATACTAATATTATTAAGCTTTATTGTTTATATGTTTGAATGTGTTAATTCCAGAAACTACTTGTTGCATACTAGCCAATATCAATAAAATTGATATCAACAGATTCCTCGAAACTCGGAGGGTGTTTTAAGCTTATTATTTTTTTTATTATTTAATTTGAAAGCAACGGATCACATCTTATCATAAAAATTATTCTAAACAAAATTGTTTTTACAGCAACACAATTTAAATTATTTTGAAAGTTTCAATAATTAAATTATCATTTATATATTGTTCATGTACCTACACTGTATTGAGTATCTTTACAACGCGGAGTTATAAAATATACAAGTTTGACTTTATGCTTAATGATGTACATTTATAATTTTATTTTTTTTCGATTTATTTATATTATGTAAATATGTACATTATACATATACTAATATATACATTTATCATTATTATTGCTTTCAGAAATCATAGGTTAGGTTTAATAATAAAATATTTTGGGTCAATTATTTATAAAATTACAAAATGTATGAAGTTTTTTTTATAAATTATAGTGGGTATTTAGTAATATCTTTTTTAGTGGCTATATTTTTAAAAAATTGAGTTTTTAATTTGTGGTGAATACATTTAAAAATGCACTAAGATATTTCTGTAGTAGGGATTAGGTTTAATTAAGAAACTATCAAGTAAAATTAATTTATTGATAGATTTTTTTGTATGCAATAATTGGAAGTGTAATATTACGGTTTCATTTTACAAGTTACGTGAATATATAATATTTTAATGATGTTAAATTGTAAAATGTTGAAAATTGTTAATTGAGTTTAATTGTTAAACAAAAGAATAAATATTTATGATGTATGAGTAAAAAAAAAAAAAAACATAGATTTTCTTAGTAGATATAATAAAAAAAAGTCTTATTACATATCAAAGTAAAATATTTCGTAAATCATGGGAAACAATCTATATCAATTGGTATGTATTACATTTTTACTAAATTTAAAGTAATTAAAATAATAATAATAATATTATTAAGTAATAATTAAAGAAAAATTGCAAATTTTACATAAATGCGTCAACAAAAATATAATATTATAGTTACGTACTTACGCATGTACATGAACGTAGGGTATGATGAGTATATATAAAATGTATATAGGTTGTTAGTACACCGAAAACATTGTACTAACAATTTAATAGGCCACAATTACATACTTAATTACGTAATTATTTTGTTTTATAACCATATGTTCCTACTAGCTGTTTTAGTTTGTTTTCGACGTCAACAATTAAAAATAAGATAATTGAATTTACGCCGTGTAGTTTTTGTTTATGCCAAATACACTACTGTAGATATGGAAGTGTAAATTATATTATGATAGAACTAGCTGATTTTTAGTGTTGCTCATGAATAATTTGTGTATTTACACCTTCTTAAACATTGTTAAGTGTTTTAATAGACCTAGTTAAGATTTATGTTGTTTTGACTAAATATAAAATACAGATCTAAAATTATATTCAACCATAATAAGTAATAACTATTTCATTTTTCGTAATCAATGGTAACTGCGCTTATACAAAAAAAAAAAAAAAATAAATAAATATTGGATTTCCGTTTGCCGAAATAAAACCTCTGTATAAGCCCATCTTTAAAATGCAAATTGTTTAAAATCCTTTCTTATTTCACATCTAAAGATTAAAGGTACCACTATTTGGAATTTCAAGTTTATAGGTTTTGTAGTTTTTGAGAAGTAGCAATCGGCGATTGAGCGGTATTTGGCTTATATATATATAGATAGATTATCAAAAACATAAAAATATGAATATGAAATGTTTATCAGTGTCTAAGCTTATTCTTAAACAATAGATTGATTCAAGAAAAATTAATACATTTCAGTAAAGTATAAATGGGATAATATATATTTTATATTCATATTAAACTCAAAAAAGTTATTCAATAACAGTTAGGCTCTCAGGAAATACAATAAAAATGTAGCCAAGGCATCCTAAAAGTAATAACAACATAACTTAAAGTAAGAGGGTGTATGATATTTAAGACGGATGAAAGGACTTATTTTTGTGAAAGTTTTATGTTCTTTTTTTTTTTTTTTGAGTAGATTAGAAGTTTACGTGGTGTACCCAACAATAGGTTGTCTCAGAAATTTACGACTTCGTAGTATGGTCACACTGTTTTTATGATTGTGTTTGCCTAACTTAACCTAATCTACACAGAACATGAAAACGAACACCCGTACAAACTTTTGTGTAATATTAGGAATTAGGATACTTCTAAATATAAAACAAAAATAACGAGTAACACTTCTCTAAAAAATACATACCGTGTGTAGGCACATACTAGGGATGGGAATGAAATCCAAGTAGGTATCTAAACTATAAGAGTATTCAATTCAGGATTTTAAGGATCAACCGGTGTAATAGGATTACACAATTTAATAACGATTTATTCATTATAAATGCACCATAAAAAATAAACTTTATATTTATATATTTACGCTGAAAAAAATAAAAATATTTACACGTTTATTTTTTTTTTTAATTATTATTTATTTTATTATTAATTAAAAATATTTTTTTAAAATTAATTCGATTCTATTATTAACTTATAAAAATTCTGACATTATAATTTAATTATGGTTTTTTTAAAACTTACAAATTGTTGAAGAAATAGCACAGTTTTAACAAAATCAATATGAGCTATTTTGTTGTAATTCAGAAAATAACGGGCACTTAAAACTTTTAAAACTTCTTATAAACACGAAACTCCGTTTAAAATCGTTTTTCGATTTCGATAATTTATCATTTCATCTTATCGTTACTTTAAATAGGTCATTTTTGATTTTGTTAAAAGATTCTAAACATACAACTGCGTAAAGATAAACTAAAGAGAAAATCCGTTTCAACAAAAATGATATCAGTTAGTTGGTCGTGATTAAAGTGAAATTATTTTCAAATAATGTTTAAGCTAAGTAGAAATGTATTTTTTTTTAATGTCGATAATTTTATTTAGTTTAATTTGTTTTTAAAATAATTGGACCTTAAAATATATAATAGGTTCAATCTAAATCAATTGATTCAATTAAAAAATTGTCATTATTGTTTAATTTTTACTGTATGATATAATTAGGGCATAGATTTATATGCATTTGCATATTTCTATTTAAAAATAGTTAAACACAAATTTGAATCTGAGTTTAATGAATGAATAGTGAAATTTGATTTTGCATATTTTTGCATATTTGAAACATTTTTAATTATAATGCATATTTTAGATATTTTCAAACATATAATGCATATATTGAAAAATATTAATATTAATGATAATATTATTACCTAAATATAGATATATTATAACAAACTTATTTTTACTCAATTATTTACTCGTTGACTTATCGGCTAATTGGCTACACTAAATTGATGACTGTTGATCTATATAAAAATATAATGTTTTCTGTGAAAGAATAAGAAATAATTCTAATTGTTTATGTAAAATACCTAATATATCCTATGCTATTATAATAAAGTGACTGTTTTATTACGGACGTTGCGCCATATATGGTTAAAGCTGCAAAAGCTATACAAGAATTTTACTTTAAAATTATACACATAACTTGTCTTGCTCGTAGAATGTACAGGGCATCAGAAAAAATCCGTTCTATTTTTTCTAAAGTAGTTGAACTAATCGCAAACATGAAAAATTTTTTTTTAAATCACCTGCACGTGTTGAAATATTTTAATAGTAATACAATTATTTAATAAATTGTATATTTTTCGTTTTCATTTTCATTTATTTTACTATAAATTATTTAATGAATTATACACATATTTAAACTAAATTTGTTTGAAAAAAATTGTTAGTAAAATTAATATTTTACTTAGCATAATATTCTGAATATTTTGAGTACATATTTCAATGATAATAAGTACATAAATGCATTCATATTTCATACGTTTTTAGTGAATGTATTTCTGGACCCTAATCATAATTCTTAACAAATGTTGCCATTGTGAACAATGTAGAACTCAATATATTAATTATTTCACAAATTATTATGTTTTAGTAAAAAAATATATGAAGTTCCATACAAGCTTTCGAAGAACATGTTAGAGCTATTACAATGTGTGATTCTTCAATTAGCAATGGGTAACTATATTCAATCAGACAAGTCATAATTTAAAATATTTGATTTATTGCAGTTTTTCTTTAAATCATGATGGTATTATTTAGGTATTCTTGGTTTGGGTTTGTTTAAATTGGATCTATTAAAAATTTCAAAATTATGAACAGACCAAGGGACTCAATCAATTAAACTCAGACTGAACTTTAAGGATTTGGATAGAAAAAATAAATATGATATCTTTGATAATGCAAAAAACCAAATATATTAATTCTTATGAAAATATTTTCTTACGATTACTGATGTCGAATTATAAGTTATTACAGTTATGATCCGGTAAACTATAGTACTTATGCCAATTGAACCTGAATCTCAAAAATCTATCATTCTACAAGGACTATACGAAATGATTGGAAAAATATTGGTTTTACTCATTACAGGAAACGGACGATGCGAAATTAGCTTAGGTTGTCAACAAAATATTTTTTGACATTTTTCATTAAAATTGATACAATATAATTTTGATGTATTTTGGTTTTAGAAAACCAAGCTTTTTGTTATATTGCAAAGTACACAAACATTAAAAAATAGAAATATAATCTTAGAAATACATGATTTACCTCTGGAATTTACTACTTCAAGAATAAATATTGGGTTTGATAACTTATACAATGGAAACAAAGTTCAAGGTGAGTGAAAGTTAAGTACAACTTGAAGTTATTTCAATTACCTTCAATCCTCCAATACGTGATTTCGGTTCATGATTTCATTGTTTATTGATTGTATAATGTACATTATTATATGAATTTAAATTATCATTAAATTTATTATGCTGTATTCCAGTTGGGTTTTTCTTAAAATACCTATTATTAAATTTTTTGATTTCATAATTATAATTATTGTATTGATTATTGGCAAATAGATCCTTGATTTCCGTCCTTTTTTTAATATTTACCTGTTTTAATTTACCATACTTTAAAATAATCAAACATATAATTCTGTACAATATATTTCATAATTATATAAACAAATTTACGATAAATATATGTTACCTTTATGAATTATTTAATACTATTTACACTGATACTATTTCATTTTTAAAAAATCATATTAATATTTTTATTAACGGTAATTGGTGAGAACTATATGACGAAATGTAATCGGCATTCAAACAAGCATTAAAATCTGCTTTTATAGGAATTATCCAATAGTTTTTTATTTGACTTCCATTCAAGCAAATTTTTAACTATTAAGATTCAAGTTTTATCAGTTTTAATTATCGTATATTATATATTATAATTATAGTCAAGTTATAAACCAACACATGTTTTTGACATAATATTCACCAAACGTTGTATTTATTTTCAATTATATTGTATCAAAGGATATGTAACAAAAAAAAATAATATATTTTTATATGATTTAATTAGGTATTTAATGTTTATTCTATTTTCTGGGTACAAAAATTCTGTTATTTATTAACTATATAATGAGATCTACCTATTATATATCAATTTGTTATTTTTTTTTCTTTATTATATTATGTAATTTTATTGTAAATGAGTAATTTATTTATTTTTTTTTAAAACACTTATTCAAACATGATTTTAATGTATCGATATTAAAACAGTTGAAAAAAATATGCCCTAGTCGTATAGTTACCGATTGTAAAAAAATTATTGAAGAAGACGCCAGAATATTTATATTTATCATTTATGTTAGTCGATTTTCTATGCCTAAGTGTAAGAACGTATTTTTTATACGAATAAAAGTACTTTTTACTATTATGTAATGATATATATAAAATTGTTCAACGATTCAAAGTATACTCCATTACTCCATGATCGTCAATTACATCTCTATTGAGAATCATACTATTAATTATTACATCATTCAACAAAGTTATAATTTATTAATGTAAGTCTCAAACTATCAAAAATCTTTAGGAGCAATATTTTTAAGTATTTTGAGACATTTTCTTCATTAATGCACAAAATAAATATAAGAGGTGAGTAGAGACAAATGGTATTTGAATTTTTTGGATGTTGGCTTATTTGGTTGGATCCCATTGGATGGGGTAGGACACTTTTCTGCTAAAATGAACCTATTCTTTTTAGGCCAGTTCACTTGTCGACTATTTTGGAATTTCCGTTACCGGCTAGTATACTATTTTGGTCACCAATTTAAAATATTATTATTTCGATTTATTTTAAAATTGCATATTAAGTCAAGTAAAAAATATATAAAATATAAAGTTACATTATATTATCAAGTTCCATACACACAAAAAACAAAGAAGACATTTGTATAACCTATAAAATCTATTAGGGATGTTGGTAGGAGAGACTTTATATAGTTGTAACAATGTTCATAAAAAAAATCATTTCAAATAACATTCAAGCATTTTTAATCAGTTAAGTAAGTTATTATCTTTTTCAATATATGTGTTTTTTGTATTAACATTCACAAATTGTTGAATAAATGTGAATAAAAAAAAAAAAACATTAAGGATAAATGTAACACATGCTTTTTTATGTTAGTAACATTATTTAATTATTTACACCTTTTTAACAATAAATAATATAACAAATAAGTATTAAATAAATATTAATTACAAAATTATAAGTACTATACTTACTTTTAAATTTTTAACAAATTAATAAGTAGCATTCATCCACATTGTAATAAATATATATGTGTTGTATGATTTCTGTTCACTAAATCACTTAATATACACAACTTTTTTCATGAGATCATTGTCTGTTCCTCGGTTTATTGTTATTTGTCTTTTTGAGGAGTAACTGTAATACCAAAAATAAATTATTGAAATTTCAATTAGAATCAATAGTTATAATTGTCCCTTGATCAACTGTTAGGTACATTTTTTCCTATTAAATTTGTTTGAAAATAAATAAACATTAAAAAAAAAATACTTATAAGACAGAATTCTCTCAACAATACTAAATTTAAACTATTAATTTGTTTTCATAATTAAATACAAATGTTAAGTAAAAAGAAAACTTTTTCACTTTTTGTTGTCTAGCTCGTTAAATACATGTGATAGAATGAGTTTATTGATAAGGTTAGGTTATTGTATATAATATATATATTATAGAGTGCTATAAATGCTATAATTGGAGTATTTTTTTTAAATATTTATTTATATTTGTCATGTAGATGAGTATTGGCTCCCTTAAGTATCCGTTATATTGATTTTTCATTGTAAATTATACTTATAGGAAATATGTTATAGTTAGTTATGTAGGCAATGAAAATTATTATAACATTATTTTTAAAACGTAGGTATTTTAAAATTCATTTATGTACTTCACAGAAGTTAAAACTCGGAAGGTCAACTGGGATTTTGTTAAAAAATATACCTATACAGAGTAGGGATATAACGTGCTGTATATTATTAAAAAAACTGGTTTTTATTTGATGTGAATTTTAACTATCTTATAAAGTATATTTTGGAATAAATTCAAATGTTTGTTTTATTTAGTTTAGACCATGAAATTATAGCAGTGATAATGATTTGAATACTAATCAGTTCAGAACAATTAACTTTTTAATAATTTTATTTAGATGTTTTTAAGATAGTTGATAAGTATTATACGAATGCACCAATGTTCATTATTATATAAGAATAACGTAAAAATGATATCTGATTAACATTTATTGTTTCCGTTTCGTAGATAAATATTAAAGTTATAGGTATGTACCCTGATTTTTAAGTAAAAAACAAAACAAATTAAAATTCTAAAGAAGTGTTAAAAATCCTACACGTAAATAGTATATATTATTAATTTTTTAAATGTAAAATAAAATTATTTATAGCAATCTAACTATATGTGTTTCAAAAACCAAAATACTTTTTAACATTAATTTTCAATTAAAATTAATTATCAAAGCAAATTCTTAACTATTAAGATTCAAGTTTTATCAGTTTTAATTATCTTAATTATTCATAATAATAACATTTCAGATATTTTAATTTTTAACATTAACTAATTAACTTATTAGTTATTAAACTTTTATTTATTACTAGGTTTCGGATTTTGTAGCAAATGCTTCTTATGAAGGAAGTGTGATAGAAAGATAATACTTATATATAAATAAGTTTTTAATCGTTCTGATTTCAATGAAGTAAACTTTTTTTTGCTTTTTTCCATAAAACCTGCTTTTTATTGTTTTTTCCCCTATTTGGTTCTTATTTCTTGATTTTTACATATTTTTCTTGAAAATTTAACTTATTTCTATGCATATTATTATTGCCAGAAATTATATAACCAGTGAACAAACCAGTTATAAATGGATTACTGATAAAATACCAATTGTTATTGTGCCGAAATTGTATAGTTTTATCTACAATTTAATGACCGTAATTACAGTTGTATTTACAACTTAAGAAAAGGGAAAATTATCTGAATTACATTGGTTGAAGTGCAAAGGTCTTTTTCTGTGTAGAAAAATATATTAGCACCCAATAGGATGAGTTTTAATGAAAGTAACTTGACTAAATATATGGTGATAAATTCCTTTTTTAATAATTAATTTTATGTGTAATTTAAATTTGTTTTTTAATATTAAATTTAATAAATGCTTTTTTTTTGCTTTTTTTGGCTACTTAAAATGCTTTTTTAAGGATTTATTTTGCTACAAAATCCGAGCCCTATTTATTACTAAGTGTTTTATTTATTATTTTAGAAATTTTTAAATTTATTTTTGTTCTGTAAATATTTTAGTATATTTTTCTTCTGTTCAATACTATTTAATTCTCTTAAATGTATATATAGTCGGATGCGAACAAGGCATAATAATACTTTTAATGGAATAAAACTTTTTGGGATTATTGTGAGACATCGTTGCTATCATTGACTAATGAGTGGCTATCATCAGCCAATAAGGAGTTATTTGTAGCTATTAAGAACTATCCGCAGCTATTAATGCACTACCTGCAGCGTTAAATTCATTTAACAATGATCTATTTAATTTTTTGTTTCCAATTTCAGTATCTGCTTGTTCCTAAATAAAAATAGAGAATTTTATAGTATTGTAGTACTAATAGAATTTTTATATTTTATAATGTATTAATTTGTTGTAATGTATCATTTTTGTAAAAAAATATTTAAAGAATTATTAAAGAATTTGGAGACACTGTTAATGATACCTCTGATTTATTTGGTAGTAACTTAAATTCCGAAAGCTATTGTTTTTCTTCTTCGTGGTAAATTTCCATTTCTTCAATAAATAAACTATTTCTCTCGAGTTCCAGGAGACTTAGGCAGTCGATAAAAACTTATATTTTTGTTCGGCTTCCGAAAGGAATTGTTTGAACATCAAGGAACCATACAATTAGGCATTTTGAGAAAAAAATAACAAACAATTCTCTAATCAACAATTCAAAAAGAATAATAGCTGGAATTGTATTAAACGAGTTGGGAACAAAACATTTATTTATGTCGTCATGTTTTAGATGTTATCTTATAAATTCATCAATAACAAAAATATGAATTATAAATTATACTGCTATATTTAGAACATGAATAAATTATTTAGTCCTATAGTCATTTTTTCCATCATTTTTCTTTACTTAATGGTTTTTTATTTGACCTTTATCTCTGTATTTTAGCATTAAAAACATTCCTCGCGATTTCCATCAGTGCATCCGTTTGTATGTACTTACATCAATTATGAGAATGTGCAAAATGGCTAATACAGATAGTATTATTTAATTTTTTAAACAGTTTTCAAAATGTATAATTAATCAACTTTTTAATTGTACTGATGGAAATTGCAAATTTTTTGAGTACATAGAATATAATTAAAAGAATTTTGATAGGCAAAAAATAAATGCAATACATTATTTGTTTCAATAGATGGAAATTATTTTATTAGACAAATAAAATTAACAATATAACAAATAATTTACAATAAAGTGGATTCTAATCAATTTGCATTCATTTAAATTAAAGCGGTAATATTTTTTCATGATTATCTTGTTTATTCCAAGTCTGGGGTACAGTTTCATGTGCAGTTGATCTTGCTGACATGCCTGTTTATTAGCCATGGATAAAACAATGATTTTTGAGCGCATAACTATTTCTTTGAACATATATTATTTATTTTTTTAAATAAAGTTAAATATTCTGGAAATGTTAAAGTTTAAATATATTTACTATATTAAACACTATATTATAATAATAAATGAATGCATTCAATACAACATTTTATATGGATTTAATATTAATTTATATGATTATTAATACAAATTTGGAAATAATACAGCTTGAAATGCCATAAAATTGTATACATTATGTCTTTAATTCTATTTGAATTAAATTTTATTATTCTATAATAATTATAATACATTTCTTTCATTTACAACAAATTTCAAAATTTACAGTTGGGAGCCATATAACTAGGCTGTATTAGATTCACGTCACTCATCTCACTTGCAGATAGTTATGTAAAAACTGTTTTCACTATGCTGTTAATTTTAAACTAGAAAAATATTGTTGAAGTTCATGAAAGTAATTTGATTATGCTTTTCTTTGATGATTAATTGCGAATAAAAAATATATTGTTTTGTTTTATCTTTGATAAGTAATTTGTATTATAGAAATATTTTTTTCATTGTATTACTTCATAATTAGTTTATAAAATTATTGTTTAATTAATGAGTAGGTATAATAAATGTTGTATAATAATATACAATGTATATAAATACACGTACCAACGAACTTGAACATAGAAGTAAGAACGTTACCTTTATTATCTGTATTTAAATTCTTTAAATGTAGTTAAAAACATTCAATGATAGCAGTTAGAGTAATATTTTTATAAACATTCAAAATTATGAAAACTGATAAGTAGACATTTATGGTTATTATTAATTTTTACAAATAGCTCTTAATTGTCTACTGCAAACATATCTCACACCTTGCTCAATTACTATCATGATTTGGCGTCTCGTAATACAAGGTCTATGATCATCATTAATAAATTCTTTACTCATAAATCTATTAGTAGCTTATATTGTAATTACATCTTACAAAAAATATCGTTAATTAGGACTTACGAGCTCCATTGAAAACCGTTTTTCTAATTGTATTATTTATGATTGATTTAAAATGTATATTCATGATACATATCACACCTTGTGTCTAATAAAGCAAAGCAAGACAGCGAGATAAGTATTTAATTTTCACTTTTTTTCATTTTTTTTTATAATACATGTTTATTAAAATTGAATCAGTATAGTTTTCATTATTTCTTTAAAATTGAAACGAGTACACAACCAACTACTTTTATGATGAAGTAAACACTGTATAGAAATAAATGAAGAAAAACATTTCGTTGAGTTGTTGAACCACTGCACAATAATAAGTAAGAAATAAAATGAACATTGAAGACTGAAAACCTGTCTTATAAGCGTGTGGTATAATTTATAATAAATTATGATTTGCGTGTAGACCACTAGGGTTGAATTTTTAGGGATGTTGTCGTTTATAAAAACCACGGTTGTACGGAAATAATAATAGTAGGTACCAATAATAGTTATGGCCTTGGGAACTGTTGTTTGTTTTGTAGAACATTTTGGATATTCTCTCAATGAAATATCCTTAATTGCCTATCTTAATATTTAAGATTACTAGTTGTTGTTACCTTATGAGCAACTGGAATGTGAAAAATTAGTTTAAGCCAGCTAGACATAAAATACTAACAAAAATGGTTTGATTCTTGTTTTTGTAACAATATAAATATCAATAAATACAGTAGTGTACTCAGGCAATGCCGTAAACATAAATTTAGTGTGGGTGGAGGGGAATCAATTGCAAACCGATTATCATGGAATGAACATTTTTAAATTGAGGAACCGGCACATTAAAATAATAAAAAGGCCTGCGGAGGGATCTGACCGTTACATCAATCACCTTGTAAGTTCACTCCTTCTTATAGGTATTTATAATACCTACTGTAACAAATGTTTTCTTGTACTTTAATTTTTATGTTGTAGAAATAATATTTACATTAACTTTACTCAATTGGAATGTGTTAAAATATCATTTAAAATTACAGACATATATTTAAGGTCGAGGTCAAACATTAATAATGTACTTACTTATTTAATACATATCCATGAATAATTTAATCGAATAAATATTGTATTTTATACTTATAAGTAACACATGGGACCATAGATTGGTAAATATGTTATTTTAGTACAAATAATAACATGTTTTCCGTTTCATTTAAATGTACCAGTGAATTATGATATCCTGAATCATGATCAGCACTTATAGTATGTTGAGGATTTTTTTTCTTTAAAAATTTTTATTGAATATTCAAAATATATATTTTTGTACAATAAGTAAATTTGAGTACCTATAAAGATAAATACTGTGGTAAGACTTATAGGAAATACTCACCTGAATTACCTTTACAAGATTTAATTTCTTACATAAAATATTCAAGGAAAAAGTAATTTTCAACAATTACGTCAAGTTATTTTTATAAAAATAATATAATTATTGTTTGTTGATTAATTGACTTTATTTTAGCGGGTTTGTTAGGTTTTGATAAAATAGGTTGTTTCGAAATATTTTTAGACAGCTCTGTTTTTACCTATTAAATACTATAAAAAAAAAAAATGTTTTTATTCATTTATAGAACAATTTACTACCTACCTAGACATAAACAAAATATAAATTATGATGTAATAAATGTTTTAGTTTAATTCCAAAATATCAAATTTTTTAAGTTTAAGTATAGATACTTTTTAGTTTATCTAATATGTACCTATATTTTAACCATAAGGTGTTAAAATTTAGTATACATTTAAGATTGATTATTTTGTGATCATATAATTGTATACATTAATCAAATGTATGATATTTTGAATGTTTAATTTATTTTTATAATACTTGATCTACTTTATGTAAATATTTCTTATTTTAGAATGATGTGTTTTTTATTAATTAAATTTTTTATTCTTGTGTCTGTGTATAACTTTTAAAAACTTTTCAAATGCTTCAATTTTTAATTTTGAGGGTGGTTTTTGGGGAAAAATTTAATCTAGTTAGAACTTTGGAAAAGAAAAAGCAACATACTCATTATAGTGACCTACTCAGTGAAGAAGTATAATTGTTACTTACTATATAGCAGAGTGATTTTCCCTGTTTTTTCTTTAAATTATTAAATTAAATTCATATTTGTTGATATTTGCAACTGCAACTTATACTTTTAACAGTTTAATAATATATAACATATTAACATACAAGATTTTCATTGATAAAAAAACTCAAATTATAAATTAAAAATACGTTTATAAAATTTTCCAGATTATTTTTAGCAAACTTATATTGTAGACGTCGTTTTTAACACTAAACGTTCAATGAATGTTTAAGTTAAGATTCATATCTTATTTATATGAATGTCATTCTAAATTATTTATTTTATGAATTATGTATGATATGTTATAGGACTGGATAAATTAAAAACGCTGCTTTTTTTACACACATGCTGTTAGTACAATATTAAATTTTGTAGAAAATATAAAAACTAATTCACCATTACAAAACAGGAAAAACAAAGTCAATACTTTTATAATATAATGTAGAACATCGCGTATTATTACAAAAGTATTATAATTTAACATATAAAAATAACATTTTCAGAACAATAACGTAAATACTTATTTTTATTTATTATAGGTAACAAAACTATTTTAAACAAAGGTAACTAGCAAATAATGTATTCTGTTGTTATATTCTTATGTTTTAATTTAAATTTAATAATAGGTTTATTATGCATTTTGAAGTGTACCTCATTTGTTGTCAATAATAACTTACGTGGTGTTTTTTTTAAAGAAAAACATATTAGGATATAACTGCAAAATAAACCTTGTATTTATATATAATACTTCAAAGTAGGTTTAATAATATTGAATATAAGACATTTTCTAAAAACAGAATTTAAAATTTAAATAATACACTGAAGTTACAAGCGTTTGAACACAATTACTATCTTTAGGCCAATTCACAAATATATTTTGCACAAATGTCATATCTTAAAATACCTATTAAAAAAAATGATAAAACAAAAAGATGAGCTATGTGAAAGTGGGAAACATTTGAGGTTCTTCAGTACGCAAGTTAAAATATAGATATTGCATGTATACCATCGTTGAACGAAATCTTTTTTTTATTATTTACGATCAAAATTTAAATCACTAAAAGTTTTAAAAGTTGTAAGTATTTATGACTAACATTTAGACTGTTTTGAAAAATTGGTATGTATTTTATTTAATTAACATTGCGTTCTTTGTTTTAACTGTGAGATTTAAAAAAAACAGTATGCATATTAAATCATGTTCATTATTTTAGTTCATTTCATAACTATAAAAATAGGTAATTGAAATGCGTATATATGTATGTATAAAGCACTTAGAAATGGATTAATCTATTACAATAACTAAATATTGTTTGTCGTAAGACACGTGAATACCAGCCAAACGAGTTTATATATTTGATTTTTCTAACAGGTATCTTATTAACAAATGCATGTTCACTATGAAAAAAGTAGGGAGATGATTTACTATGGGAATCGTGTAGAATAATTAAACATGAACAACGCTGACAATGTTTTAAAAGCACACGACCATAGTCAGACTGTGCAGAGTTTGAAATTTGTCGAGGTTGACAGTAGTTGAATTTAATTTAGGTACTCATCCGATAAAAATCGTACAATATGATTGCCAATATTTTAAACATTGTTTGCGGTCTTGTGTACGTTGTCATCGTGTGTGTAAATGCAGCCCCTTCATCAAAATTACGTACGTATATAACATTTATATTTATATTATATCTAACAGATATCAATTTATATGTCCTATGGATGGTACTGTAATATGGATTAAACGTACATCAAAATTCGCTAATACAATATGTAATACTTACAACAGTGTGTGCGTATAGTTAGGTTAGGTTATGTGCATGCTACAGTTTTTTTTAGACTTTATAGCCTAGCAAATTTTCATATTTATTTTATAACAATATCAATGTGTTTGGCAATATTACCTTTTATTTCTATAATAAAATGTACTATTGTTGTTATGATTTACTTATTATGAATTGCATATTAAACAGTAAATTAAGCATGCATTTAATAACAATTTAAATTATATAAAACATAGTTATTATATAGTAAGAAATAAATTAAATTTACTGTCAATAATTCTCATTCTAGCATTAAAATACTTCAAGTGTATATAAAATAGGTATATTTTAGTGCATTTCATGATTATAATATATGTCGTGTTAATCGTTGGTAACGAATCATTATAAACATATACCGTGTTAAGATAGTTCAAATAATTTGTTTTTAATTTATATTTTACTAGTTTCCAAGATATTATAGGTATCTGTATATTATTTATTTTGTATGAGAATACAAATTTATATGCGTCAGTGTGTAAACATTTATATTGCCAAATTAATTTTTTTTCAGTTTCCCTGGTAAAATATATTTTTCTCTAATTATTTTTAAATATTAAAGTAAATCAAGACATTTTTTTTCCGAATTGATTAAAATTATGTTTTGGTAATATTTTCATTTTATATTTTAATGGTGGATTATGTATATATTTTCTTTTACACAAATTATTAGTATAATGATTTTAATACATTGTAAACATATTTTATGACAAAATCGTTTTAATTTAAGTGAATTCATAACTTGCATTCATTTTAAATTTCATTTATAATCCATAATATTATACCAATTGGAAAAAATCGTCATATTATTTCAAAAAAAAACAAAATTCAAACAAATTGTAAGTTACAAAATTAAATTTGTTATTATTTTTTCATCCAGCATGGCAATTGGCCAATTTATCATGATTAGACTATGCTAATAAAATACTCATATTTTAAATTACATACCTATATAGTGTTTGAAATAATATTTGACAACAAGTTTTAAAATTGTACCTTAAAAAAATACGAAAAACTGTTTAATTTATTGTGATTTTTGAAACGTATATAATTTATGATGAATTTTTTTTTGTATTTTTAAAATAATTTTTGATGAAAATATAAACTATGAACTTACGTTTAATTTTTTATAATTGGTATTTAAATTATTGATTCGATATATTGTATATTATTTTAAAATATTTTATCCGTATTTGTTACATATTAATTTAGTTGGATAAATCGTTTATAATTTATTTATAATCGTCAACGTGATTTCCTTTTAAACATTATAATTTCATTTTTATATTTTCATATTATTGAATGACATTCACTAAATTTGGCCATAGAAACTATTGAATTTCGAATATTTTTCCTGATTGTGGACTGGAGTTTTGATTTGATTATTATTGTCAATGTACGAGGTCTGTTCAAAAAGTTCTCGAATTTTTCAATTTTTTATTTATGGTGCTTACTTACAAGCTATTGAGACTTATCACTCTCGAAGTATTCTCCCTCTTGGTTAATACACTTTTGCCAACGACGTTTCCATTGTTGAAAGCAATCCTGGAAAGCGGTTTCTGGAATTGCTCGTAACTCCGTTAGCGAATTTTCTTTTATTTCGTCTATCGTAGAAAATCT
>JACXSJ010000402.1:81611-128044 GCA_014851325.1 Pentalonia nigronervosa
AAAAATCGCACAATACACACGACTCGTCTACTTTGAACGCGCACAGTTAATGATTCGATAGCAATAAACATTTGGGATTTAATTGAAAAGATAGCTGCTTATCTCTATTTTATTTTGATATAATAACATTTACAATAATGTAATTTTTCTATTTTTAGAAACGATAGTTCGGGAACTTTTTGAACAGACCTCGTATTATGATATAGGTACCAAATAAGATTAGACACTATTTTAATGTATATTATGAATGATGGATGTTGATTTTGATTAGAGCTGTTGATGATTTTTACACTGATTTTACAGACGAAATGTTTAACATTTTTAAAATTACCATAATTTTGCATAAATAATTAAAATGTTAATATTTTATTGTTGCAGCTAAAGGTTTTATGCAATGTAAAAAAAATGATCCTAATTTAGATGGATGTCTAATGACAGGACTTCAAAGTGCTGTGCCTCATTTAGCAAAAGGTAAAAGTAAATACAATTTTAATACTGAATATATCTACCCCTTTTTAGGTTCTAAGTGGAATAACGAATACAATATATTGCTTCCACAACGACATGTGTATTAATTTAATATTTGTATTATAGATTTTTTGGACGTAGTAAAAATAAAAATGTTCTTAACATGCCATGAAGACGTACTGTTATGTTATGTATTACGTATTAAATAAAGTAGGTATTTTTAACGCTTTGGGAGATCAGTATTGTATAAATTACATTGAGGCTTGCTAAATTTGCAAATGTAGTTTTTACGAAGTTTGAGAGATACTTCAACGAAACTTAGTCATTTACCCATTTCTAGACAAATCTCGATCATTTTTTTTTTGGTAAAACAAGTCTTTATCGCCCTAGAGGGTAGTCTATTTAGAAATAGACTACTTACAAAAGTTGATACCCCGAACCACAAGGTACACTTGTCCTCTACTAAATACGTATCCGACTATACGGATATGGTATGGATATGATACCGATACGGTACGTTCCTGTACCAGATACTATTTTATTGTTCAATAATTCTATATTGTACTAGTGTCTAGTATTTATAAATTTATAACTAAATCATGATTTATTTAGGTGTTTCAAGTTTGGGTCTAATTAAAATGGATCCCTTGCGAATCAATTCATTGCTAATTGACCAAGGTACGGGGCCAGTTAGTATCAAACTGGATTTTAAAAATTTGGATATTAGTAATCTTAAATCCATTATTTTTGATAAACTTCAGTGAGTATATTTATTACAAAAAATGTGTTTTTTAAATTGTATTTATATTTTTCTATTTTAGTTACAATAAAGAAACTTATACTATAGATGCTGAGTTACATCCCCAAAAAACTATAGTTTTGGAAGGAGATTATGAAATTTCAGGAAAAGTATTAATTCTTCCAATCATAGGAAAGGGAAAATGTAAAATTAACTTAGGTAATGTTATAATCAACAATTGACCATATTTTATTTTGTATTTTTATAAATGTATTTTTTTTTTTATAGATGTCGCAAAGCTTGTCGGCACTATCCAAATGAAAACAGTGGAAAAAAACGGAAACAAACATTTAGAAATTGTAAATATATCATGGAAATTCACCCCTACGAAATTGAACCTTAAATTTGAAAATTTGTTTAATGGAGACAAAGCTTTAGGTAATTTATGAGTTGCATTAACTATAATTATTGCAAGGTTTGAAGATTGTAACGATTTATTTAGGGTGTTTTGTCTTATTACTGTATTATAAGATTTTTACCAATTCATTAAAAGATTCATGGTTAGGTTAGAGTGGTATAGAGTAATTTTATAATATACAATAGCAATATTCGTATATTTAGAGGTACGTAAAAATAAGGGAGTGTCACTCTGTATTGCTGTTTTAAATGCTTATGAAACTAAAAATAATAAACTGTAATTAATTCAATATTTGATATTTGTAGATTTGCATAATATACTGTGAAATATTCTGTCTAGGTATGAAAATTAATTTTGTGATTAAAAAAAAAAAAAACATTTTACAATTTCATAACAATTGACGTTTGTATATTTTTATAGTTTAAAATAAAAAACATTCATGTTTTGACCGAACAAATAAGTAGATAATCACCTCCTGGGATGGGATATATGTATCATTTAAATTATTATTTTTTTAATTCATAAAACAATAATAATTGTATAATTATATAATCTTCTTCGAATAAGCATTTAGCTATAATATGATGAATATTTTTCAAAATATTTTGATAATTTTTGAGATGAAAATAGAAGTTAGAAATATTTGTACCTATATTAATTTTAGTTACATTTTCGATAACTCTATTGTTTTACGCAAAACCAGTTTATGACATTATCAATTTTATTTATTTTTTTTTTTTTGTATTACTTAAATACGCGAGTAACCATATATACTTAAAATATTTTAACTATTTTTAATTATTTATAAATATTTAACATTTTCTATTTTTTTTCTATTAATACCCATACAAATTTGTTTGTTTTTTTTTGGTCAAAAAGATTGAAAATGTAATACACGGTTTCTTATAAGTAATTAATGCTGTAACCAAAAAGTCTAAAAAATTTATAAACATAATTTTTTTTCAAAAAAATGCTTAACTTAAAAATTGGATAAAATTAAGTATTTAAACGAAGAAAAGTTATTTTAATTGCTGTGTTGTAATTTAAAATATTGTTCGTGGGTACCTGAAACTTGTAATGTAATTATTACAATAAATGTATACACTCAATGACATTTTAAGGTGCTAAAAGTATATTTTAATACGATAGGCTGAATTAAAATATACTTTTTAGCAATACAAACATATCATAAAATATGCTTAGTAATATGACTGGCAGATCGTCTTCATTAATCGTTTTTTGTATACAATAGTTTATCATTGAATTCAAATTTATCACTTATATTACAATGACTTACTCTATGATGAAGTATGAGGTACACACGTAGCCTACTATATAGCAGAGAAGTTCCCTACTTCCCTCCTTTTTAATTATTATAATATTTAATACATTTTGAGAATCACTACTCGTTAATTTTTTTTACGAGCTTTTGAAATGTAGCACTCTGCCATTGCTTTTGTGGAATAATTTGTTAAACAATACTACTTCATACCATGGACAGATCTAGGATTATTTTTTGAATTTTCTAGAATTATTAGAGATCATCGTACATATAAATTATTATTTTTATTTGTATGATACTTACCAAATTACAAAATAATATACAATCTTAAAATAATTTTTCTTATAATTTTTCTTTAGTTCTTACTTCATCCTTCTATTTTTTTTCCTGCAGATAGACAAAAAGTGTTCATAATTGTATCGATGCGCCTATGTAATATGTTCAATTCAAAACAATATATTAGACACGACAGTTGTGACTAGTGTGTAGCGGTAGTTAAATAGTTAGGTTAATCAAATATAATATTATTAACTGATAATAGCTTTAAAACAGTTTGTCTCGCTATATATAAAATCCAATTTCTTGTTAATAATAATTATTATTTCACACATTTATTAGTTACAAAAATTATAATAAATAATATAATTACTTACCAAACATAACTAAAGGTCACTACAGTCAACAGACTAAGGGAGCTCTCTGTCGTGCTATAGCACCCCTGCACCCCCAGTCAGATATAGGTCTATCATGTATCAAAGTGAGTGAATCAATCTTGGACTGCTGGTTAGATTTTCGTATTTTTATTTGTTTAGAAATTATCATGCACTTCAATACATTTTTATTGGGCATTTAAAAAACTATAATCTCATTACATAATACCTATGTTAAAGGGATATATTAGTGGTTAATAATAGTCATAATTTATAACTCATATGGATTTAGTTTTATCGTGCAATTTCTATGTCTTCTATGTAACATCGTATTTTCAATAAAGTATTTAATAATTAATTGTATAATTCTATTAATTCAGGAGATAACATGAACGTCTTCTTAAACGAGAATTGGCGTGAACTTTTAATTGAACTGCAACCGGCTATAGAAGAAGTTTTTGCCAGTGCCTTCAAAGAAATAGGTCATCAATTTTTACACCGTATTCCATTAAATCAATTAATACTAGAATAAATGTAGATAATATAGTTTGTATATTTTTTTAACATTATTAAAGGTAAATATATTTGATTATGTATAATTAATTATGAGTGTAATATGTTTTATTTATATTATTGTACAATTTATTATAAATATAAAAACAATGAGTGATTGATTGATATATATTCATATAAATATTAAAACGTATACGTTTATAGATATTATGTAGTTATATCTAATGTTACCATTGCAGGTATTGATTTATATTTAATTATTTACAATAAAGTTATATAAAATAAAACGATACTGTTTGGACTTTTATTTTATGAATATGTTTCTAATATTATTTAAAATAATAATTTATATGCAATTTATACAATGAATTTACTTATAACAAAAAGCCAATATAACTAATTTATTTTATGGATTTGTCATTAATATAAGTTGTAGTTACTATTGAAATAATTTAAATATTTTGTTACAAAAGTTATTGCAATAATCATGTTTTGGTAGTTTTTAATGTAAAATCATTAGTATTGTATTTATAAATGTAAATAAACAAACAATTATACTAATAAGTAACAACCATTACGTAGTTCATTAGGAAAAAATATAAATAAGAGGAAAATATACAAGGATATTGTATAGGATTTTTATATGAGAATATATTAGTCTATGGACATTCCAGGTTGTTTTTTTCTATTTATTTAATTTGTGTAATTTGACATTTTAGTCACGTTACCATTTACGAATTTTAGTGGGAATTCTAAGTATTTTTTAGGGGCTAATAGATTTTAACTAATTGATTTTGCTGGAAAATTAGTCAGTTGTACGACATGTTTTATTAAAAAAATATATGGTTTCCTTATGAATAGTATAGATTTTCATTTGAAGTATAAATTGTTTAAACAGTTATATATGGAGAGCCATTAGTTTATTTCCCAGGGATATTGTTTTGGTGAGTTTAGATATTATTAAACTTTGGTTTCCTTGCATTTTTAGTTTTTGAGCGGAGCAAAGAATGTATCGATTTTATAATGATGTGTGTGTTTTTTCTTCTTTTTTTCTGTCTGTAACACAATAAGTATTTAATGTTTTATTATTATTATTTTGATAATATAATACTTCGATTTTATTCTGGTTAGAAAGTGAATCTAGTTGGTAATTTTTAAAAATTCTTTAAAAGCGTCAAAATAACAAAAAACAAAATTAAAGAAAACCATGAATTTTTACGCAAAACTGGTTTTTGATTAAAAAAAATGACTGTTGATATATGCAATTATCACCAAATATTCATATAAGCATTTTCTATACACAATAAAGTGTTCAATATATTTTGACTCTTTTTGAGTTATTTGTAGGGTATAACACATTTTCAGTTTTTTTTTTATTATTATTGATAAAAATTTTTCTAATCAGTTGAAAGATTTGAAAATTTAATACAAGGCTTGTTATAACTTGTTTTATGGAAAATTAAAAAAAGTTAAACTTAAGCTTATAATAGTTTTTATAAGTGACTAAAGTTTAAATTTTCACAAAATACACGAAAATCACGAACATTTGCAATTTAATTTAAAAATATTTTTTGTAGGAATTTGAAACTTTTAAAATATATTATTATATTTTATACACTCAATGATATTTTCAAAAGCAATGTTTTCTCCAAAAATCAATTCAACCTACTGTATTATTAATAGTAAAATTAATTTTTTTATAGCAATAATATCATAAAATACATTTGGTTATCTGGCTGACAGACCGTCTTCGCTCAGAATCGATTTTCGTATACATATAATGATTTTATATAACTGAATATAAATTTAATACATCCATTACAATGACCTCACTCGATATCCACTGTACAGCAGAGTGGTACCCACTTGCCGACCTTTTTCAACATTGACTGAAGAATAATCCGATTTTTAGCTCCTTTATATAATGCAATTCTGGATGTTACGTTATTTTAGTTTAAGTAAGCTATCTAATTAAACTGAAAAATTAACTTTGCTCAGTTAAACCTTAGTTTTTTAGAATAATCATAATATACAATTCATATTTATTTCGGATAAATTTACTTATCTATATACTTATTACTTATTTTTATTTTCAATAATAGAAAATGCTGACATTTTTTATTTATTTATATTATTATGAATATTTTGAAGTGTTAAGTCTTTTAAATAGTCTTTTATATAGCCGTATATTAAATAATCTATATAATTCCATAAAAAAAACATAGAATGCTTGTATAATCATATATTAGCTTATGGAGTTTTATCTAATAATTGAAATTCGAAAGATTATAAAAAAAAATGTCGATATTATATGTTTTAAATAGGTAACTACTGGGTTGTAGGTATACAGTGTTGTACACCTTGCATATAGCAGGGCTTGTTCGAAATCATTAATGATATATATTATGTTAACATTATTATTTATTATCATGCTAATAAATGTACTTACATCTTGTTAGACAAGTTTTTTGATTTTTATTTTTGCAGCATATTTTTATTCAGTTGATAGAATTACAGTAGGGATTGAAGGCTACAATGTCTGCTGTTAGGGTTATATAGGTGAATGGAATTATCACGTTCTTCTTTAATCGTCTGGCTAATGCCTTTCCGTGAAAACGACACAAAAGTATAAAAGTGGATTCCTAAGGAGCAACAGAATTCAGTTTCACTAAGTCAATCTTGAACATCAAAAGCATACAATATGACTGCTTTTATCGTAACATTTATTTGCTGTTTTATGTACATTTTTGTTGGGACCATCCATAGTGCTCCTTCAACAAAACTGCGTAAGTGAAAAATAAATAATAAATTATTTTAACATATAAATGGATGTTTATAATAGTTTGATATTAAGACGGATTAAACTGTGGTTACTGGAATCGAGCAGTTATAATTGTAAAACCTCATTCTTTGTTCGTATTTAAGTTATTTTAATAAATATTAAATTAAAATTGTAATGTTTAAACTTTCAAGTTCTAACGTATAATTTATTATAGTCTCATTGAATATTTATTATTTTATAACTGTAATTTATTATTAAATGTTGGTATTGTATTGTTTTAAATTATTTACAATCTTCCATATTTTCTCAACTGTGTCTAGTTTTAGTTAGGATTGTGTTGTTTGTAAGATGCTGGACAATGTTTTTATTAACATTATAAGCGCCTATAAATGTACAAAATGCTAAACTTATTCTATATTATTGATTCTGAAAAAAAAACGATACAATATAATTCTTTAGAAAAATTATTGAATATTTAATTATGTTTAGATGCTAATATGTCTATCTATACACAATTAGTCGTAGAAAATATTGAGAAAAAAATAAAAGTTTATAGCTACATAAAAAATGATATAATATATTTATATTACAAATTTGGCAGTGTCAGTTATTGTGTATACAGAGTGATTCACCAAACATGCTCACCCTAATTTTAGATTCTGAGCGGAGCGATGTATTAATTTTAAATGTTGTGTGGTACTTTTTTTATTTTTTTGTTTTGTGTCTGTCATTACGTTTGAGGGTAGTAAAAGTGCTCCGATTTTCTTTATTAGTATATTTTTTGACAGAAAAGTGAATCTAGTTGGTACTTTTGGGGGATCAAAACTAAAAATTTCTCAATAGTTTTTAAAGGCACCGGAAAAACAAACAAAAATAAATAAGGATAAACGGGAATTTTTTCGCAAATGAAAATTTTGACAAAATCGATTTTTATTTTTCGTGTAACAAAAGAAATATAGATAGTAGTTACATAAAATTTTACAAAATATTTATATAAGCAATTTATATTCACAATAAAAATTTCAGTATATTTTGACTTATCTTCAACTATTTATAAGTATAATAAATTTTCGGGGGTTTTTTTTTATTATTAACAATAAAATTTTTTTCAATCGGTCAATAACTTAAAAATATAATACAATATTCTGCATAACATATTTTTAGTGAAAATTAAAAAAAAAGTTGATCGTAAGTCTCTAATAGTTTTTTATAAGCATTTAAAGTTGAAATTTCGAGAAATTACATAAAAATCACGAAAATTTGCAATATTTTTTTAATAGGAAATTCATAACAATTTTTCTATTCAAATCTCAAATTTAATAACTTAACACAAGGATTTATATAAGTTTTGCTACCTTTCTTAAAAAAAAAATTTACTGGAAGGTCAAAGTAATTTTTTATGAGCAATTTGAAATTAGACATTGGATATTCATTCGTTTTCTCCGGGAATGATTTTCTTATTTTGATGTAATTCAAAAAGAAATAACCATAGACATTTAAACCAAATATTTAGATTATCATTTTTTATGCACAAAAAAAAATTTAAAAATATTTTGACAATTTTTGAGCTAATTGTAGGCCTGAGAAATTTTTGGTTTTTTCAATTTTTTTTCTTTAAATATCGATAAAAAATCTCCACTCCTAAGGTAATACAAAAAATGTTAAGTATCTCAAAATACGGTCTTTAATTTTTAAGTATATTTAAAAATTATTCCGAAAATGAGGTTTTGAAAACTGTATTATTGATGAAAAAGAAGTATGCATGGTAAATCACTTTGTGATAATACGGTCGTGAAAGAAAACATTGCCAATATTAAACTTAGTATAATATAATTCATAATATGCAATAGAACGAAAAAAAAAAATAAAACTTTTTGAATGTATTAATTTATACCTTGCTGTTGGATTCTTTAGAAGTGTAGAAAGTCACTTTTTTATTTTACAACAAAGGTCGTTATGTATTTTTTTTTTGCATTTTAAAACAGTTTGGTAAAATGATTATTTTATAAATGAGTTTTACAATTTGTTAAATGTAACAATTTAATTAAAATCTTAAGTTATTCGACGTTATTGTAGTTTTGTGTTAATTAGAAACAATAAATAATTTGCAATACAAAAAACTGGAAAATTTTAGCTTAAAATTATTTTTAAAAATGTATTTTTACTTGTATTATGGTTCAATATATAAGGAAATTTAATTTTTTTTTTGGTCCTTGATGCCTCAAGTACCTCGAATACGGCTACTGTCTGCCGGAAATCGATTAATTACTTACAACGATATCACTGGACCGGTTCGAGCAGTAATTGTCCAATGTCCATGTCAATAAATAAATAAATATACAAATGAATTTGTTTTATTATGTAACCAGTAACTTTTATGCTTAGTGTGGCCTTCACATTATAACATTATTGCAACATTAATATACTATTATGTTTGTATAAAACAATATATTATATGTGGCTTGGCGCGGCGCGTTGGCTGCTACCAGTCGCATTCTGCAACTGAGAGTAAGTAACGCCAGGTACTACTAATTCCCGGATGGGTGACCATCCGGGTTTTGTAGTAGTAAAAACTCTACCACACATACACACATATGTTAAAAAGCCCTACATTATTCTCCTTCGCAGTTCTTCAGGTTAATGACCTTAGTCATTTCAAAGTCTTTAACCCTCCATCCTCTCTCTCTCAAAAAAAAAAAAAAAATAAAATAAAAAATAAAACAATATATAAATATTTAAACTTAAGTTTATTTCATATTTTTCTTTTATTAAATACTGTCAAATGACTTACATGGTTACTATTTATGGCTATTTAGTATTATAATACTATGCCACTACAACAATAACTTTACTTTAATACTAAAATATAAAATCCACTGTTTATGAATTTAAACTAAATAGATAACACAAAACTATCGATACCAGGTACTTGTACAACTATGGTTAAAATAGACTATATTTTATTTGTGAAAAAAAATACTTCAATTAAAAACTGGAAATAAAGTTCACAATAACCAAGTTATTATTATTATAATATTATGTAAAAGTATAAATTATTATATTGCAATGATAATTTATACCTTTATTATAGTTATATTTTACACTAACATAATAATATTGAGATTATCGTATGGATTTTACTTAAATTATCATACTATATCTATTTTTTTGTATAATTAATAATTGATATTATAATATTATTGTTATTTAACTTTAGTTAATTTTTTTAGCTAAAGATTTTGTGCAATGCAAATTAAGTGATCCAGCTTTAAGCGAATGCATTAGAGATGGACTACAACGGGCTACTCCTTATTTGGCAAAAGGTAAAAACAATATGAAAAAAATTAACTAATAATTTTGTATTAATTATATATAATATATTTTTTTTTATTAAATATTATTATATATTTTTTAAGGTATTCCAAATCTCGGATTACTTCCAACGGATCCATTACGAATCAATTCATTAGGAATTGATCAGGGTATAGGGGCTGTGAATTTGAAGTTTAGGGATTTAGATATTTTAAACATGAAATCGACGATTATCAAGGACTTGAAGTAAATAATGTTGTTGGATGATGTTTTGACAGTTTAAATATTTATAAATTATTACAGATATGATCCAAAGAACTATACTTTAAATGTTGCTCTAGTCATTCAGAAACCAATTATATTGGAAGGTCAATATGAAACAAATGGTAGAGTAATAATTTTGCCTATTAATGGAAATGGAACATGTAGATTTACTTTAGGTAATTTAAAATTATTAAACAATTTGGTGCATTATGGTTTTGAAAATTCTACAAGCAAAATAAAACTAATTACACGCTGTTTTAATTTTTAGACAATTATAAATCGTTCAGTGTTATTAAAATGAAGCCAGTACTTAAAAATGGTAATACGTATTTAGAAATCAAAAGTTTAGATTGGAAGTTTACTACTTCAAAAATGCATTTGAAAATGAATAATTTATTTAATGGAGATAAACTTCTAGGTGAGTATAATTATAGTTTATAACTCATCACTAATGTAATCATAATTATTTTTCATATAATATTAGATTGTTGATGTTTTAAAATTTTCTATCATTTTGACTGCAATATCATTTTTTTTCATTATTAAATTAAATTAATTTAACATGTACCTTCCTCCAAGTTATGAAAAGTATCTACAACAAAAGATTTTGTAAAGTTGCAAATTAATACTGTATTCAATATATTAATTTATGCATTTAATATTCAAATGAGATAGATCTGTTTTACTTAATATTGTATTGCAACACACTCCTTCGTCTTTTAAAACAAAGTGGCTGTCGATATTTATACCTAATCCTAAAGAATAATGCAATATTTAATGATTAAAAAAAAGTATATTTACCTATTATAATTCCAAAGAACAATGAAAATGTTGAAATTTAAATATTTAAATATTAACAAATATGTTGGTTACCATATGAAATAGGCGTAGCTATAGTGGAAATATAACCAATTAGTTTTCAAATACCTATACTATGATTGCTAATTAAATAAATAGGTAAGGACCTAATAGGTATCTATAAAATTTTAAATTTAACCAACAAATAATGCTTAACACTTCAAACTCACATCATATGTATGAGATAAAATATGCATTTTAACTTAGAAAAAGTACAAAATCTTTAAAAGGTTTAAAAACCTTAAACCTTTGATATTCGTGTATTCTAAATTAATTCCATATCATAGCCATTTAATACATTTAAATATATTTATTGAGTTCATTTTTTATGACGTAGGTGACAACATGAACACATTCTTAAACGAGAATTGGACGGAACTATTAAAAGAAATGCAACCAGCTTTTGAAAAAGCCTTGAGTGCTGCTTTTATTTCAATCGCACAAGAATTCTTTAATAGGATACCATTAAATCAAATTTTTATTGATTGAATATAGTATAAATACACGTCATATTTTAGTGTAGTAAATTATTTTTAATTAAATGTTATATTTTAAATTGCAATATTCTTTTAAAAATAAGTTAAGGAATTAATATGTTTTTTTAATTTATAATGTTAAGAAAAACTTTAAAAGTGTTAAAATAATAGTTAGTATATATCTAAAGTAATAATATTACTTGTAGTGTTGTATTTATTGTACATAAATATTTATATTTGAAACAACTAGTAATTTTTAACTATGTAAAAATATTGTACATTTTTGATACTTTATAAATATAATGTTAAATTATCCAATAATTTAGCGTTTGTTTTTATGCAGTAAACGTTAAAACATGAGATAATTTTCAATCAGCTCATACCAGCAGAGGTATTTGGAATAATTAATTTTACGTTTATAAAAGTCTGATTTTTTGCAATAAATACACACAGCATTAAATAAAATTACCATTGGATCTCATAACATAATAAAATAGTATTGTTGTAACTAGTATTGTACACCAAGTATAATTTCACATCAACGATTACCATTGTGTGAACAATTATAATACATTAATGTGGACTGGTGGTGGTCACGCTGTTACGTATGCTTACAGCATGACGGTCATTCAGTCTAGTGTTCACCTTAACACTGAGAACAACGTGACTAATGAGTAATAATGACCATCACACTGGCACGGAAACACCTTGACGGTTCTCGGTACATGTTTTTTTCTCACAATTTTAGTTTGACAAAATTATTATATTTTGTAATCGTGTATAAAATAATATTAAATTACCACACGTTTATCGATTGAAAGTCACACGTGAGGTTCGGTATAGGAGATCGAAAGTTTCATTTATGCCTAAATGTAAGTCTGAGACGACACCATCGCCTATACATTTCAGCTATAAGCATATCTATACAAAGTCGCGATGGTTGCAGACACACATATCTACTCATTTCCATAATTTTCATTTGAATGAAATTAAATATTTAAACGAAGAATAACGATGCTATAGTATTTGTAATTTAAAATATATTATTTGTGGATATTTGCACCTTTTAAATTATATTATTATATATTATACATTCTATGACGTTTTGGAAATGTTTACGCAATGTTTTTGGAAATAAATTATTTTAATAGCCATAATATCATAAAATATAATTAGCGATTTATCTGATAGACCATCTTCGCTCAGAACCGTTTTTCGTATACAATGATTTTAAATCATCGAATTCAAATTTAACACATCCATAACAGCACACAACAAAAACTAATAACAGTGACCCACTAGACGTCTAATGTATAACAAAGCGGTACCCAGTTGCTCATCTTTTTTGTATTGTTTTTAAATTGTTTAATCGAGTAATAGTTCATTAACAGTTGATGATTCATGTCAATAAATTATTAATCACACTATTATTACAAAATTAGTACACATAATGTGTTGGATATTTTACGTTTGTCATTTGATAAAATATCAGAGAAATGGAACAAAAATTATTAGAAAAAATTATATAATTATCGTCACACAACAATGAAATTATGTATTGAGTGTCAATCTATGTTCAATTTTCAGCGTCAATTATACAAATAAGTTTATTTGAATTACACGTTTGCGGAATAACACTACTAAGATCACTAAGTACAAAACATATAAACTACGTACCTATAGTATAAATTAAATTAGTTAAAATTTTTTTTCTGTAATCAATCAAGTTTTTGAGTGCAATTGAAATCTTTAGTAGAATAACATTGATTTTGAATAGTATGTAATTAATCATATTTTAATTTTCAGTTAAAAAGTACATGATGTTTAAAAAAATACCCGATACTCGATTTAAAATATGCTGTTGGACATTAATTTACTTTGAAAAGTCGTGTAGGTATAATCACATATGTGCTTATGGCTCTACATAAAGTAATAAAGATCGAATAAATTAATTTTACTCGTGTATATCGATTGACATAAAAAAAAAAAAAAAAAAATAATAATAAACAAAGGGTTTTCGAAAAACAAGTAAAAATAGATTATACAAATGAGAGTGCGTATGAATTGAACTAATTAATAAACACTTGTCTGGTTTAACAAACAATATAAATGAAGAGGTAATTGGGCCAAACGTAGTTTTCAATTTATTTTAATTAGATTTATATAAATTATATGATGTAATCCGCCGGTGCCCTGAAAATCACACATTGATCAGGTATTTTATATTCTATTTATGTTTTTTAACAAAATTAAAAGAAAAACTGAAACTAACTAAACTATTAGAGGTCAAAGTGTGAACTGTAATAATATATTATGTTCGTTTAATGACAGGCTACATTCGACATAATTATATGCAGTGCACAAATGTATGTACAGAGACCTCTGAGTTTATTATATACATTAAATAAATTATAATATGTAATAATATAAATGATAAACATATTATTTAATTGCAATTTTTAAATAAAACGTGCATTTCAAAAATAAACTGTTAGATATTATTTATTTAATGGTATTATTAAACACGTACACATAGTATAATTATTGTACGAGTACCCATGATAAAGTAGTCCAATAAAAATCGATTTTTATACGAATCCATACCAGAAGAACTACTGCCTTTCGCACCTTATACCATGACTTGGCCAGGAGAAAAACAAACATGATTCAACACGCTTATACTCTAAATTTATATATTAAACAGTATAAGGCGTGGCTCGCGGAATTACTAAAAAATCTGAGATTTTTATCATCGATGTGATCGTGAGCGGCGGCCGCCGGTATATTGCACGTCGGCCATACATTTGATTCGGTACTGAACGTCGTCTATTTCAAACGGTTTGCGAGGTCTCCAAAAGAGGCCGTTAGAGTGTACGATAATTTGCGCACCGTTTGGGTACTACTTTAGATCATAATAATAATATTATACAATAATTTTATATGGCCTAAGGGGTATTGCAGACCCCACGAAAGACGCTTGTCATGTATTCGTTTCGAATTCGTTCGGTCTATTCTCGACGGTAATGTAGTCAACGATAATGCAATATTAATTGATAAAGTTATCTGGTTCTTAATATTAAAATACGTTAAACTCAAATATCAAATAAATACCTATTTTATTATAACCTTTCCGTGACGCGAACAGAATTTTCACGTCCAGGTGCCACTTTATTTGCCAAACTCCCTATTATTGTTAATGGTAAAATTTAATCTCATAAATATTATTATTATAGAATCTAAATAAATAAACAATTTATTATCAAGTGACATAATAATCACAAGTCACGACATTCAATTACTCAGTGCATTAAATTCGGCGATCGCGATCCATAATAATTTATACTGTACACTTGCGCGCGGGTATTAATAATTTAATCATCGTCAGTCAGTCAGTATGTCTAAGAAAATCTGTCGTCACAGACAATTTTCTCTGCGCCTATTGTCCCATTCGAATATTGTCGATTAAATGGTTTTCACGTCATCCGCGAGTGCGGATTATCATTATAGTAATAATGTCAATAGTATAGTGTTCAGTGTGAAAAAATTCCAGCAATATGAGACTTGTGCGCATATTTGCGAATCTCGTAATTTCTCGTCGAATAAAACGCATCTCCCGTTTCTCCAGGGTTGTATAATAGCCACGGGCTTTGTCGTCAATGATAGGTATGACGCATATTATATTATTATTATTATTATTATTATTCGTCTTCTATATTATTCACTGTAGGTTCTTTCGAAGGTCCTAATAATATAATGTAATATATTTATTGACATTCTACGCTTACACGACCGTTATTACCGTTATTTAGAATTTATGTACCCTATAATATATTATACATTTTTGTACTATTGACAATTCGATTGATTCCTCGAAAACTCTAGTCTGATATAAAATAAGAACTTTATCAATCATAAAATGGTTATGTGAACGGGCCTCATACTTGAGACATGCCTCACCCCATCGAGTACAAAACACACCACTTAAAAAGCAAAATAATCGTCCGTAAATCATCATACAAAAATGTAGATTTTAATGAATATAATATCAATATTAATGGCTTGTTAGTCGTTACTATCCGATAATCAGAAATAAGTATGCTTAGCGTATTAATATTTAATATTAGCTGAGGTACGAAAGAAAGAATACATACATCCAGTGCCGCAACTAAAGAATAAAATACATGTGTGCATTAATGATATTGGGCCCTTTCCTAGATTAATTTTTTTGAAAGCCTCACTATATATAAGTATCAACGTTTTTAAGTTTTCAAATACGTTTTAATTCTGTTTGTATACATATATATATATTTATTTATATTAGCTGTCTCGCCCAGCGTTGTCTGAGCCAAATATTAAGTTAAGATTAACCTCAAGTGATTTACCTGTATCTAAATCATCTAAGTACGTAATCCACTTGCAGTGGATTGTGGATCCCGCGAGGTGTATAAGTGAGTGAAATCTGAATTAGGTAGGTACATGAAAAACATTGCGATGGTTGTCCATACCAAAGATTTGTATTTTTTTTTATAAATTTATTTGTAAAAATATGTATATGCCATATTTCTGCTAATTATAATAGTTATAAAATATGTAACCATTGACAAGCCTATAAATAAGCAGAGATTATACATATATATATATCCCATCAAAAATAGAATTTTCCCAGAATTTTTAGTGTATAATGTGCACGTAGGATAGAATGTTATATACCAGAAACTTATGTGGGAGTAGTACACTGAGTACCAACAACTTCCAAAAGTTTCATGGCTATTGGATGAATAGTGTAGGAGTGCATAAAGGACATACAGACAAACATTAATTTATATATATATATATACATAGATTGTAGATGTATTAATTTTAATCAATAGCAATCTTAAATTTGTCCTCAAAAAAATGACAATGTATATTTGACTTTCATATGATATAATTTGAGATATAATTTATTATTTTGAGTCTGTAAACGCGACGATTTGATACATATGTTTACCACATCTGCCTGATTAACCAATGGTAATTATATTTTATATTATACAAAATAAAATGCTAATTTCTATAATATATTTCTGCTATTACAACTTACAGATTATAAGATAAATTGTAACCAATGGCAACCATTTATAAATTTTTAAATATACCTACACAAAAAATTTCATGAAAATCGGCCAAGCCGTTTTGGAGGAATTCAATAATAAACACTGTGACCGGAGAATTTTATATATATATATATATATATTCGTATCATAATATTACATAGTTGTCATAGTTAATAATTTACAAACATGATATTTGAATGCAAAATAGATAATTAAGTAGTTAAAAGGTTCAGTAGTGGAGTGGTGATAAAATTTTATATTGACAGTGCTGCCGTATTAGAGGTAAATAATGCATCCGGCTACACATTACCGTTGTCACAGCACTAATATTATTATTATTCATAAATTATTTCTATATTTTTATAACTTTTGTTCATAAGTTTATAAATATTAAAATTTCAGATAAAGTAATTATTTTTATTAACGATATTTGGTTATAGTGCGTGTTTTGAAGGCATGGGTCGGGCATAGACATGACTAGTCTAGGATGATAGTTTTGGGAGTTATAACACTCATATTTTTCTTTATTTATTTATGTAAAATTTTTCTCTACATATCTCTACTAAATTTGTATATTTATTAGTGACTTTTATAATAATTATAAATTTGCATTGATAAGTATTTATGTAACATTTTATTTTAATACACATTTTCTGTCTTTTAAATTACCCATATATTTCCAATAAATCGTCATTGTTTAATAAATTGAATATTGTTAATTATTAACAATATCTCTTTCAATATTGAGAATATATAAATTTAAGAATGCTTCATTACAGCATACTTATTTTGGGACAATTTCTTGACTCATTGAAGAAAACATTTTTCATGAATTATTATCCAGTATATGTTTGACTCAGTCCTCTATTCATAAAAATTCCTAAATATGCTACTGGCTAGGAGTTACATTTATTTGACATGTAAGTGTGGTTTAGTCGTTATAAAGAAACGGGCGCGAATATCACACTTATTCCTATGTGTTTGAGAAGAATATCCATACTAAATTTCACAAATTTCAAGTAAATCGATTTAACTGTTTACAAGATCATGAGTTCCAAATAAGTGACATTAAATTTTATTTATACAGATCAATATGTTAAAAAGTGTGTACATTCATAAACAGATTAATTGTAGACTCTAAGTAAAACCTGAGTAAAATTGTCATGTATAATGATTTTCAGAATAATATCTAATATAAAATATTATTGTGGATTATAATTTATTCGTTTATTGTATTTATATACATATAATATATATATTATATATTTCAATACGTACGTATACTTAGATTTGTAAAATCCATGTTTAACCTCGGTGTTCGGTGAAATAGTCACTTAGTGCCGTCCGTCGATTTATAACTGGTACACAAATATATGAAATACAATTTAATACAATGTATGATTTAAGCGTGTTTAAAAATCAACCTGTATGGATGTAAAGTAGTTTAATAAAAATTGTAACTTTGTTAGAGTACGTTTAAAAAAAGCCAAATCGGTAGTAATTGTAGTAAAGTTTATCATTACTATCAAATCTAAAAACCACAATAATTACTGTTTACAAGTTCAATCAAAACACGATAACTTAAAATGGCAATAAAAATACAGTCGATATTCAGCGTGCCCTGTTTGCCTAAACTTTAAGGCACCCCTATTGACTATAATATACTAGACTCTATATCATACATTTCATGATTATATACACAGAATTTATTTTCATTATTTTCAGATCTATCAATTTATGTAATGAAAAAATTAATTTCTTTTTCTACTTTACCTAAATACTTTCATTATTTCATAAAACCGAAGATATTAAGACGTCTGTAGTCCAATGCAGTATTATTTTCTCGACTTTTAGCTTCAAGTATCTACGTAATTTTTTATTTTACACATTCAATATAGGCACTTAAATATTTATTTTGTAATTGAACATTTTAAATAATAATTATTGACTTGTCAACTGCACTCATTTTGATTATACATTTAAAAATTATAATACATGACAATAATAAGAAATATTAGTGCACTTAATACATAACAATAATAATAACAATAATAATAATACTACTATAATAATTTATTATTGTAGTATACTGTATAGTCTGTCTAAGTTATAATTTTAAGCGAAAATATCTACAATAATAAATTGTGATGTCATTATGTTATCGTTTTCATTTTTATTTTTATATCTAATATTCATATAGAATGGTTAATGTCAGATAACGTGATAAACACAAGATATTATGTTGTCGAGTTTGTTTTATATAATAATAATTATTAATATGCGATCGCGTCTTCAGTTAAATTGTTATGCATTTTTATTTTCGTTTCCAATAATACCTTAATACTGAATAATTTTCGAAAATAATATCGAATATTGAATCATAATAGCCTATAATATAATTACTTAATCAAATGCGTATTCTTTTAAAATAAACATGTTTGTAATTTTATAAACGTTTTTTTTTTTTTTTTTAAATCTCATTACTTTTTTTATACGACAAATACTGTTTGAACACAGTCGAAATGCGATTCGTAAAATACATTTGTACAATGTATATCTCTGGTGTAAATGTATAGAGAAACCCGGAACACCGCACACGTCGCGAAATTTGAAATTTTGGACTAGTGTATACCGCCGGACATAAATACAGCACTACAGTCTATAATTAACATCACATCAGTATTTATAATTAATGTATGTGCGCGTGAAACGCAGTGCAACGACTCGAACCGTATCGATGCGTTTGTCTTTTGGTGTGCGGCGATAAGGCGGTTATCCGGAAATGTTATCGTTGACATTTAACTGCAGTGCACACGCGTAGCAACGCGCAACGGACGAAAGCGCCTTGAATATCGGTCAACGGTCACTTGAACAAATCGTACACGAAAACTCGTCACAGGAACGTTATCGCAGCGACAATCATCTGACGGGCAATGCGCGATTTCGAACGGCTACCTCCTGCTCCACTCGGCGCACTTGTCGTGTGACGTTTTCGGAGCGCTCGGAACGCGGACGCCGAACGCGTGTGGGAAACCGTGCGCGCGCCACCGAATGAGAGCATTCGGGCGCTGGATTTTCCGAGGAACCGCACTCGGACGATCGCCAGAGACGAGTTCGTTCTCTACGCGTTCGATTGTTCCTTGGACGTGATCAGTGAATTTGATGCGGGCCCCCTCTAATCACGGCGAACAGATTACAACGTGTGTCTGTCGCGACTGTCAACTGCGTGCGGTGACGGCGTAGTATAGTTTTGACTGTATATCATAATGTTGAGTAAATGACATCGTTATATATTTTTGAGAACGATAAATTCCAGAGATTACGGCAGCAGTGTTTTGTTGGTGTACTAAACATTCGCCGATCGTCAATGGTAGTGTACTGTTTTGTTTATCTGTCGGTTAATAACTTATCGTTCGTTTGTTTTTATGGTTTGACGTTTGTTGCTGATAACCTTCGGTATACCGTGACTATGTCACAACGGTCTCTCAGCTCCAAACGTTTAACATTTACAAATACGTTCAAATCGTAAACCCGGAGTCCAGAAATGTACATAACGCGATAATATTATAGCACGCAGAACACAGTTCGGTCGAGTCAGTCAATTCTGTGGGCCCACTTCTACTGCCGCGCGAGGAACGCGAGGTGTTGTGAAAAGGAATATTATTCATATTCTAAAGCTGTTTAGTATTTTTATTTTATTTTCATATTATTTGATTTCTTTCAAACAAATATTTATGTATAATAAACAAAAATGCACATTAATTACTTATAAAATTGAGATTATACAATTACGAGTGGGTATAGTGTTTTATATAAATTTATTGTTGTACGATAATTTGTAACGCGGAAATGTAGAAAACGCGAAGCGTGATCGAAATCTCGATACTGTATGTGGTGTGTGTGTGTGTGGGGGGGGGGGTGGAGGAGGGTTATGTAACGGGGAGGTAGATGTCTTGAGATTTGGGGGGGGGGGGGGGGGCATTGAACAAGACGGGTCAGAGCTCGGTGACGTGTAACCCAGGTGGCGGAGGCAGTAGCCAGTAGACTCCGCTGTAGCCGCCACCCGCGGCCGGTGACGCGGCAGCGGCCGCCACGTCCACCACGTCCACCACGTCCACCACATCTGTCTGCGTGCAGCTGTGCCGTTTGGTTCGGCGCGTTTCCGACGGCGGCTTGGGCAACATGACTGCCTCGTCGTACGACGGCAACTGCGACATCTTGCGCGCCGACTCGGCCGCGGCCGCGTACTCGTCGAAGTACTCGTCGGATCCCTCCGTCCCCGCACCGCCTGACCGGTCGGGGTTGCCGTACTCGTCCAGCTGCCGTCGCCTGCGCATCATCTGCCGAGTTTTCATGTTCTCGTGGACGGCCACGAATATGGCCATCAGCCCAGACACGCACAGTATGAGTATGACGCCGATGGCCATCGAGAAGTTCTTCCGGTTGTCTCGGGCGTACGCGGGGCTGTTGATGCACGCCACGTGCCACAGCATTCCGGTAACGTTGTCCGGACTCAGACAGCTGGGCGTCCTGAAAAACGCACAAACTATCAAAACAACATCATATTGTATTCATAAATGTGTCGCGCGACCGACACCGTTTGGTTCTATCGCGTTTTCGAGTTCGGCGTTCCCGCGAGGTGTTATGCGGCGTAGTATTTTATCGCTGGGAATGCCGGGGCAACTGTAGCTCCCCGGCCCACGATCGTTGCCCGTATAGCTGTGGCCGGAAAGACCCACATGACTCGGGCGCGTACCGGTCGCGTATTCCAAAGGAGCCTAACTGTGAGCCGGAGCATTAGCGCCCGAATCCGGTCAGAATTCCTAGTTCGCGTCTTCACTACGTTCCATAACTGATCTAGTGCGAACCATTAAATATTCGTGTAGCAAGCATATTTTGTGTGCCCGTATTAATTGTATTCGCATAATACCCATATCATTTTTGAAATTGTGAAGTATAAAATTGTTGTCTATTTTCGAGTTAGAATATTACTCGGGTACTTGCTACACACGTTGGTAGTATCTCGTAAAATATATAACATATAATCGATGTAAACTTATAACGAATGAAAAAGCTATATCTTTGGTATTATTTTTTGTAACTCTTAGTGTTTTTAGACTCAGTAATAGTTTTTAATGATAATAATGTGAAAACAAATAAGTACAATAAATAACTAAATTATTAAGCTTATACATATCATTCCATATAATGAATGCTTAATACTGAGTTGAGTATTGGATGCATTGGGTAGTCAAATAAAAAAAAAAAAGTATATGTTTTTAACAAAAATGTTGCCATTATTATACTATAAATACCTAGTCAATTATAACACATTATCAATGTCAATGTGATTTTGAATTCGATTTATTATCTTAAATAATTTAGTTATTTATTATAATTATTTGTTTAATATATTAAATTTAATTTTTGTGTATAATATACCTAATATTTTAACACACGAAAACAATTTTATCCTTTACAGTTTAAAAAATCATATATTATATATACATATATGATTTTTTTTAATTAATTAATTTAAATTAATTTTTTAAGTTAATATAGGTACATAAAATATGCTTTCTACACAAATATTTAATAGTGTGCCCCAGCTCAGTTAGAATCCGCAAAATACAAGTAGGTTCGTGCACAAGAGGGGATGTGGGGTCAGTTACCTACATAGTCTTTTTTATTATTTTAATTTGCAGGTACCTAAGTTTAAAAATTTTCTTTTCGTGAAAATTTTTTGCAACTCCCCCTTCCCCCTCCTACCTCATACAAAAGTTATGCATACATCACTGAATACAAGCACTGGACATATATGCTTCCGGCACTACATCTAAGCTATGTTCGTGTCTATACTGCCAATACCATGTGGAGCACACACTCTTCGATTGTTTTCTCTGAGCCGTATATCGAGACCCCAGAGAGCTGATCAGACATTTACAGGTATTGGGAACCCTTGATCAAGTGATGCTGAATATCTTATATGTGGCTCTCGTGACCATCCTGCTCTAGAGCTTTATTACCAAATCATTAAACATGTGATTCGTAACAGGCAGTTCTCTTACAAAATGACGGAGGAAATTCTTTACCACAAAAAACAAGACAAAAAAATCTGTGAAGCAAAAATGAGAGCCAATCGTTGGGTATGAAAAACCTAGTGACCATAGAAAAATGTTCGCTTTCGGATGCCTAATGATTTACTGTACAGAAACTTTAGCTGGCGAGTGTCCACACATCAATTTTTTTTATACCTCTTGGTATTTAAAAATGAAAATTACTATACCTATAATATAGTATAGTGTATTAGCATCTCCCGAAAAAACATGAGCGAAAATCCATAAAAAATTTCAAAGAGGTTATTTTTAATATCATTGTGAGCGAGGGAGCCGAGATCCCCCAAAACCTCTCCTCATTTCCATCTATGCTAAAAATACTTAATTTTTAGGACCAATATTTTTTAAATGATTAGCTTAGAATATTATAAATCTACCTTCTTAATATTTTTATATTTTCACGTGCGAATTTCATTTTTATCAGGTACATATTTTTATTTGTTGTTAGCAAGCTTATATTTTAATTTCCTGAATTTTTACAGCATTATAATTTGTCAATTTCGCTTTTTATTAATTCAGTAAATAAACTACTTATTTGCAGTATTTCTAATAAATCAATAAAAATCACACTAAATCGTTAACATTATTAAAACATTTTGAAATTTAATATTTATTAAAAAAATATATTAATGAAGTTTAAATTATTTTCATTAATATTAAAATATTTTTATATTTAGATATTGATTATTTAGTGAATATATTCTTTAAAATGAAAATATTGGTTTAAGTTTGGAAAATATGAGTTTTTGAAATGTTTATTATTGTTTATTTTTAAAATATTAAATTAAAAAAATAATATTTAATGGAATAAAAAAACTAAAACTATTTAGTGTATGACTGGTACAGTAGAATCACTTATTGCATATCTTATAACTTTTAAGTATTTTAGTAGATTTTCAACATTATATTACTAATTGAATAAAACATTTTATATTTTACAATAAACTGCTTTGATTAATTTTGTTAGCTTGAGTAATTCAAAGACATCCTATTCAGGATGCGATGCATTTACCCTCAAAAGCACGATACAGAGTAATGGACGTGACAATTTTCAGTTGAATGGAATTTGATAGATACAAAGTACCATGTTGGATAAGGAAACGCAGAAAGCAGAAACTGAAAGCTTTATACATATATAACGCTTCGACCAAAGACGATCGGCCAACAACTAGATTCGATTGGTGTCAAATCGACGTTGCAGGATATAAAATGTCCGGCTTATAAAAAACGCTTTTCAAAGAAAATAACTATAATTTTAGATTTTTATAATTCCATATTTAAATAATATAATTTATGATTAATTAGAACAAACAGGTATACCTATTATTATAATTTAATCATTATTAATATTATTTTAGATTCTATATTGAGTGAAAGAATGTATTGATTTTAAAATGGTATATGTTTTTTTCTATTTGTCATCATTTTTTGAGACAGTAAAAATACTATCGATTTTTACTTCAGCATTTTTTCTGGTAGAAAATTTCAACTTGTTTGTACTTTAAGGATCAAAAATAAGCAATTCTCAGTAGTTTTCAAATACGTTTAGAAAAAAAAATACGGACAAATGAGATTCACAATGACAATTTTCAATTTTTCTTTTGTTTATAAATAGTTGTCATTAGTTACAAATTATAACACAACAGTAGTTATAAGTATTTTTGTTTGTATAAAAAAGGTTGTCATTGATTACAGAAAATAAAAATCAAACATTTTCATTGTAAATCTCATTTTTCCTAATCTTACTCATAAAAATTAACTACAGCCTCTCCGGGCTACAGTTTAACATCTTTAAAAAAAGTATGGATTAATCGGTATAATCATTTCTAAGATAATATGCAAATTTAGTGTTTTTGGCCAAAATGAATTCAAGCTACTCAGTTTTCCTGAAACGATAATATTGCTATAAAGTATGCTAGATTGACACGCCGTATCTGCTCAGAATCATTTTTCGTATACAATGATTTATCATTGAATTCAAATTTAACACATATATTACAATGACACAGTTGACAACTACTATATAGCAAAGTGGTGCCCACTTGTTCACATTTTTTTTTATTGTAAAATGTTATAAAATATTTGAGTGTTTAGGTATTAGGTATAATGACAAACTTATTCAACTAGTTTCAAATAATGGATTAACGTAATTTTATGATTCAGTGAATATCTTAACGAGAATATGTAAAGATAAGTATAGTTAAATATTTATTGGTCATAATAAAAAATTATTTATTTAATAACAAAATAAATTAAATGTTATTTTAGTTGTCCAAATGTACTAATATCTACTTATAAGATTAATACGTAGTGTCCATGTATTCGTAGGCGTGTTTAGATATTGGTGACCGAAGGCGCATAACAATTTTTTAAATTGTGTGACCTAATTTTTTTTAGACATCAATTTTTTATGTTAAAAAACTCACAATAATATGAACATTTTTTAATTATAACTGAAAAGTTATTATTGTGTCAAAATAACAAAAACACATTTAAAACTAAAATAAAAATATTTTACAGAATTTAGTAAATACGAAATTGTTGATAAAAATTAAATGTTTATAAATCCATTTTCCTCTCATATGGTTCCAATATTTTAAAATATTCAATGACATCATCAAAGTTTATACTTCTTTCTAATTCTTGCTGAATACTGATGATTAATAAACCATCCAGACCATATTGATTCGTAGTTAGAAAAATCACCACCAGAATGACCACACACATAATCTTAACTACTAAGCAAAGCTTTAAGCATTAAACATTTTTTTTTCAATTTTCCTTATAAAGCCAATAATTTAAAAAAAAAATAATAGTCGTCCTTTTTATTAGGTATTCTGATAGGTTAGGTTATTGATTACAAATAATTAAAATCCGCCCCCTCTTCCCCTATAAACACGTCTATGCAGGTATTATTTGCTTATTGAGTTTCCTATAACTTCCACCGAAACGGTTTTAAGTAAATTGTTTGTGTATTAAATAGTTAGGTTTGGTTTGCTGTGCCAAGTAATCTATTTTTGGACAGCTTACATTTTTGATCTGTTAATAAAGTTTTCATGGATATTATAATCATTATTTAGTTAGGTATTTTATTGTAAATTTATAAAGTGGACTTTTAATTTTTCTTCTTGTAAATATTATGTCTATAAAGTATTTACTATGTGATAAATATTTATAATAAATAGAAATAGAAGCTTTTGGTTTTTTTTATATAATATAATCCATATAAATAGACCATATAAAGTGTATAATACAACAGTATAAAATATATACAATCAAACTAGCAAAATTGTTCATAATAAATGATAATATTATTCTTAATTTATTTTAATTTTATTTTATACTATGTATAAAATGTTAAGCAACAAAACCATTCTTTAAGTTGATTATTTATTCGTCTACTTATAACTATTTTTTTTCAGTGTTTTGAGCAGAGAAAATATTATAAATTGTTTATAATCAAAGTATCAATTAGTTGTATTATTTTTTTAATTAATAGCACCACTTCGGATAAATTACTTGAAAACATTTCATACCTTTCAGTTGGAGAATGCTTGGTAGTTCTATTGGCCAGTACGGCCATGTACGCAAAATCAACGCTGTAACAGTCACACATCCACGGATTGTCGTCCAAATAAATGTATTTCAGCTTAGTGCATTTATTAAACGTGCCATTTTTCAACGTCACTAAACGATTTCCAGTTAATCTTATTTCGGTGAGATTGGGCGAGTTGACAAACTCGTACGATATCAGGTGCGATATCCGACAATAGCTGAGATCCAAAAACGACATGTGCGTTGAATTGAAACTGCCTGGTAGTAACATTTGCAACGGGTTGTTGGATAAGATGAGCTCGCCAAATTTCTCTAGTTGTACGAATGCCCCGTTCGGAATCGAATGGATCCAACAGTGATCGAGGTTCAGCCGACGTAGGGAGTTGGATTTCAGCAGTCCAATCTGGGAGATGAAGTTGTACGAAAGGTTCAACGATTCCAACGATGGCAGTGTGGCCATGACTGATTCCCACGAGATTTCTATGATAAAATTTGTAGACAAGTCCAACATCATAAGCGACGACATGCCGTAAAATGCTAACGGGTCCACCTGAATCATAAAAAGGAATACAAATTTTATTCTTACTACTTTGTGTATTAGGTACGTCGTCATTATAAGCAGTTGTTTTCCTTTTCCATTCGTTTGATTTTGACGGTTCGCAGACCATCTTTCACAAGTACATTTATTTGATACACGGATGAAAGTGGATACTTTCTTTAATTAACAGTTGATATTGTTCGAGTTGATTGATCCTATCGATCAAGGTGACATTTTAAATTTTGGACATAAATAACAAATAACAGCTAGACGTTATACACATAATATAGAAACGAACTTATTCTTGCTTTACGATACGAGATACCACTAATAGTATTAATCGGGAACTTGAGCAATTTCAAAGTTATTCAGCTGGATATTTGTCCTAACAAATTCAAAAATTTTCAAAAATTAAAAATATTTGTGAACAACAATTTATCTTAAACCTTGGTTATATGGTTTATTTTATATCATTGCTATATGTATTTATTGAAGTTATAATGTATCTTCTAATAGGTTATTAATATTATTACACTTTATAAAAAAATAAATTAATGTATTTAATTGAAATGTAGATAAATGGTAATTTCTATGCTTTAAGTTTATATTTTAAAATTGAATACTCAATATTATTGTCAGGAATATAACAGTATATTATACAACGTTCTCCATATTTATTTTAAGTAACTATCAGTATGAATTAAGTCAGCTCAAGAAAGTTTTTTTAAATTTTAATTGAAAAAAACTGTTGACAAATGATACGTACAATTTCGACGTGGTTTTTAGATAGATCCAAATTGATTATGTTTGTGCTATTGGCAAATTGATAAGCTGCAAGTTTTTTAATTCGGTTGCTGTTCAGAAATACAGTTCTAAGATCAGGCATACCATGCAAATTTGGCATGCGCACTGAACACTGTGAAATGTCAAGCGTTAAAAGCGACGTGGATTGTATTGTGTTGTCAATAAACAGCTGATCGTTTAGGCTGGCGTCCAATAGTTCGAGATTTGTAAATCCACTCAGAGCATCATCGCTGAGTTGGACGAGGAGACAACCACGTAAGTTCAACGTGGTTATTGAGTTCGACAACAGTCCGTCGAAATGTATTAACGGGTTATTTGATAAGTTTAAGTATTTCAGCTTTTTAAGTCCACTGAGTATAATTGGTCCAATCAATGAGACTATTTGACATTGGCTAACGTCTAACACTTCTAACGATTCACTGACCAATATAGTATTATTGTCCCGGCCGAGATCAACGAAAGGATTGTTCGATAAATTTAGAAACTTGAAATTCTTGTTATTGCTAAACAATTCACTTGGATTTATATCAGCAATGTCTATAATGGAGTTATTGCTTAATATCAGATCTTCAAGATTCAATAAGTTTTGTAAAGCATCCTTCTCGATACTTTGGATGCTATTCATGGACATATTGAGTTTCTTGCATTTACTCATGTATGATACTTCGAGTGGAATAAAGTTCAATGTCATGTTTGATAAGTCTAAATTTACTAACTGAAACAAAAAAATAAAATGTGTTGTAATACCTTTATATTATTATAAAAATATATTTAACGAGAAAGAATAAATGAGACAGAGCAAAATCTAATTTTATATCAATGATAAATCATTTTCATGATATTTTTTTGTGATTTTAGCATTATTTTAAGTAAAAAGATATACAACATATAAAAAAAAAAAAAAATTAAAAGTTCTCATTCAATTTATATAGTTTTGAATTGAATAATTATTATATGTGGCTGTTAATAATATAGATACAAAACACGAATAACACAATACAGTTTCAGAAAAACTATAAGTAGTATAAAATGTTACTATTGTATGGTTAATGGTTGTAATTTAGGTTAGAGTGTTGATTGATAAATGATAATATTACTGCATCGAAACGAACGAAATATATTACAATACTACGATGAAGACTGAATTGTTGAAATTCAATCTTCGTCTAAATATAAATAAAATATTTTGCATTTATGTATTTTCTTGGCTATAGATTTTAGTCAAAATAATGTGCAAAATGTATAATAACATAATAATTAATAAAACCTTTACATATTTTAATTTATGTATAAGAATCACAGGTATGCTTTAAATTCAAATATCAAAATTAATATCACTATGATGCGTAAAATACTTGAAAATTAATAACGTTATATGCACATAAATTATAATTTATTATAATTATTTAGTACTTTAAATACTTAAAAATTATAAAAATAAACCATTTAACTTGTAACATTAATTTATGATTTTACACCCGCAAAACAAATACAAGCTAAGTAGGAATGTGTTTTAAATTAAGAAATTAATTAATTTAATCATGTTATTTTTAATTCATTAAATATATGGCGATACGTTGTGTTATAATATACAGTATACATTATCAGAATCTAAAACAAGTGGTTACACAAAACTTATTTTTCTAAAACTATTGATTTTCTATACTTTTTAATATTTTAAATTTTAATCTAAATATAACAGTTAGTTTTAAAATAGATAGAACATTATTGAATACCTAATATGATTATTTTATAGTAAAATAGTATTAATAACTAGTATATTAAAGATATTTTTACAATCATTTTGAACAGCTTTAAATAATTCAAAATGAAATTTGATTTAAACACAAATAGGTACATATTATATTTTTTATATTCATCATGAAAATAGTTTATGCACTTTATAAAATTTTTAATTATATTTTAATAGTATTATTAACTATAATTCATAGAGTTCTGATAATGTTATAGTACAATTAAATCACTTATCAAGAATGAAAATGCGAAACTATGATTCGACTTTGAGGACAATCAGTGTGGAAAATCTCGGACAATATTTTACTTAAATTTAATACTTACGAGTTATAGTGCTATTCATTTTAAGTCAAAAACAATAGATCCAAAATAAAAAAAATCAATTAAGTCAAAAACTTCTTGAGTTTTACAAGGCAAGTGTTATTCCCACTTAACCGAAAAATCGAGCAAAATGATTAAAATATTGTTGAAAAAAAAATTAATTAAATTTCACATAACACCATTTGTAGAATAACTTATTAAGTTGAGATTACTTGAGGGTCCATATCATAGTTTAGGACATCGGTAATGTTGGCGCCAGAACAGAGCATTGCAACCGAAGAACAAACAACACATTGTTCGGGACATATTGCTTTAGCAGTAAACTGATTATCGAGTAGTTCTGTGTTTGTTGTCTTCACCATACAAAGTAATATCATCGCCAGTCCTATTTTCAATATAAAACCAACCTGAAACGTAAAATATAAACACCTGACATTTTCTAAATATTATAATATTATAATTTATTATTCGATGTGTTATTAACCGTAACACTTTTTACGCAATTGTATCACTCCAACATTCAGAACAATGAGATCATTCCAACCGTGGAACGCGGTTTTAGACTTGGACTAAAGCCAGAAATAATATGTTACGATGTTACTTGAAAAAATTATAATTTTCTTGGAAAATATTTTTAAAGGACAATAAAAGTGTAATACAACAATTATTATTGTTTGTTATATCACCAAAAATAAAAGTTCATAATTTTATTATAATTGAATAAAGAAGTGCTTTAGATTTATTAGTCATTTCCATCACCTCAAATGTAATTTTAATATTCGTACCTATCTGTAAATGTTAAATAGTTTTTACGGATTATTTGAGAATAAATTGGTTTTAAATAAAATGTTATGAACAAAATAATTTTTTTTATACTGTTATTTTTTATAAAAATAATATAAAACACCCGGGTTATAATTATTTTTAGAATGAAATTTGTATTTCTTTAAAACTAGTATAATAACCCACTAGATTTCCCCCTTGTAAAACAATGACATACCCGATGCGCGAAATACATACCACTTGTGAAGTAATTATGTGAGATTTTTAATATATTTTTATGGTTTTTTTTTTAATAGTTTTTTTTTAAAAATTTTTTTACGTGCTTGAGTATGAAACAATACAAAGCAAAACAAGCCAAGTATAATTAATATGTTATTGTTTAATAAAACATTTGAATAGATTCAGAATGTAATAAAAAAAAAAAAACATAATATTGTATTTTATAAATTAGAAATGTTGATGTTCTGTGATAAAATAGTTGGAAAGAATAGCAGTTAAAAAGTATTTTTTATAAAAAAATTAAATGATAATATGCAGCTAACGTAAACATATTGTTTTAAGATACATTAAAATAAATATCTGAATCGAGTATCTGATTGATATTATGTGTGTGAAAGTGATTGGAATTTTGAGTGTCACTCATTTTAATGGTCAAAAAGGACAAGGACTAACAAAAGAAAATAAGCGATAAGAGGAAATGTTGATTGTTTGTATAGGTAGTAGGTATATTAGTAGTAGGTTATATAAGTATAGTACATACTATATGCTACCTAATTTTGATCCATTATTAAATTATATTTTATTGTGAGTTACAAAAAAATTTTTTATAACATTTAAAGTATTTAAAAATGATAATATTTAACTAAAATATTCTAATGTCATTAATATTTGCTTTATTCGTTTTTAATTTAACAATGATGAATATTTATAAACAAAAATGAATATAATCTTAGCTAGATACCTTACTAATCTTGTACAATAGGTCGGAAAATAATAGTTTTTTTTTTTCAGATAAGTAAATACGTGTTTTAAAATATAAAATAGGGTTATTGTAAAGAATATTGTTGTATTCTTTTTTCTAACTAATGGAATTGTATATTAACGTTATCAATTTCACAAGCAAAAATATCCTATGATCATTTTTTAGTGCATACATTAATTTACGATGTGACATTATAAGTTTGTTTTATACTCGTTGTATGTGACGTAGGTATTTATACAATTATTTTATGGCATTTAGATGGATCAACGAAAACGCTTTTAAAACTTAATTTATGTTTTGTAATATATATATTTTTGAAAATTATATAGATAAGATTAAACAAAATATTACAGTTAATTTTGTTTTCGATATCACTAGTAAAAAAAAATATTTCTCGGGGGATGAATGAAACGAGCAAAGTACTCTTTTCGTTTTCATTGTTTTGTTAAATGTATACAGATTTTTTTTTTAACACTACAACAGTTCAAGTACCAGATAGGTATTTATAATTTCTTTTTATACCATTGGAAAAATATTAATTATCACTACCTATTGCTTTTATTATTGTATAATGTTTTCTTAATGTTTGATTTTAAATTAGTGATAATTAAAACAAATAGGCTAAAATGTTCATTTAAATTCAATGTTAGAAATACATTTGTTTAATATTGTAAAATGCAACAATTGTAATCTCGTTAAATTGTCTCATAAAAGTTTTTTTATATTATTAGTTTCAAAATATATAATAGTCAGTAGATACGTATTTAAATCAAATAGTAACTTAATCGATATCACCTTGACTCGTATAAATGATAAAAGTAAATAATTACATTTTAATAATTATAGTTACATTATATTGTATAGTAATAAATCTTGTAAATAGTTTTATTTATTTATTTCTTTTATTGCAATTATATCAATTTAAACTACCGTTATAACGTGCAAGATGAGTAAACCATAACCGAAATGATTAGAATTAACTTCACTATTCACGTATATATATTTAAAATTCAACTACAAAAATTGTATTAAATACGTATGCTACCATCATACGTGCGTACTATACTAAGTAATCTGACACGAGTTGAATACTAAATATCAAGAGTATCGAATAAAGCGAAGATTTAAAAAGACTAATATTTACACAGTGTGTCTCGTTATCACGCGGTTGATTTTTTTTTTAAACCGTTTATCTTTATTGTGTTTAGCGTACTCATGAATTACAGTGTTCGACTGACAACTGAAAATGGCATCGTACCAGAGGCCATTCGAATAGCGTATAGTAACAATGATGATTAACGAGTAAAATTTATATTTTTATAATTTTAACGACTTATTTTCTTTTCAATTGATTAGGTATTAGGATTGATGGTATAATGGAATTGAGGTAAGTACATGTATTAGTTGATACATTTTAAAACCGTACTATTACGGTAACAACAAAATATGATAATCAGTTGAACCAGTAGAGAAATTAATAAAATTTCGGTCTACTTAAATCGTTATTATAAATACATTCCTGATTAGTCAAGGTTTATATATAATATATCGTATTGGTTGTTGCTACATTTTGTATTCAAATACAATTTGAATTTCTCAATATTATATCAAAAATATAAATTTTGTATTTATTCATTGTTATTCAGCTATAATATTTTGTTATTAACAAGTTACGTAAGTCTACATTAATCGCATCAATTATAATATTTAAAATAATAGTATTGTATAATTATTTGAGATTTATCTACATTGAAATTATATCTAGGTTTTCTACTCGTTAAAAAAAGATCCATCTAGAATGAGTCTGAATGGGTGATTAAAATTGATATTAAATTTGAACAATTATAATACGTATAATTAATAATGGTTTGATTTGAATTTGACAATTAAAATTAAAACATACTTTTGTAAAAAAAAATACAACAAACCGTTTACGGTTATATTATTAAAAATTGATTTTTAGTTTCAAACAAATTGAAATTTTACAAAAATGACGATTAAAAAATTGTCCCGCCGACAACGAGTTGTATTATTATGTTTACAAAACAATTAATAAAAAATTATTACCACGGATTGGCTTATCGATAATATAAATTGTGGTAATCGGTTGTTAATGCATGCACTTACGTCATACAATAATAATATTTTACTCGTATTGTTACACGATAAAGCGTTTATTTTTAAATTTTAATCGGTGACAACGTTGATGCAATAACGCTTCGATTCGCGCAAGAGATGTTATTTCGTTTTAACAAACGGCCGTGTGTTATCTGACGACGATGTGAAACAAAAAAACGATAACGCACCATTATCCATTCGAAGCGTGGTCATTGCTCCGAACGAATAATTTGAAACGGCGACGACATGCGCCACGGTCGAAAGGGGATGAAACAAATCGAGCACGCGTGCTAAACATAAATATTATTATGTGGTTTACTATATTGTTGTACGATTTGTCGTGGGCGTATTATTGGCGTGTCCATGCCCACGGGACCACTGGACGACGTTGTCACATTATTCTGCTGTCGAAAAAATTCATGATTTTTTTTTATTTTCGTCCGTGACGAGTTATACGGTATGGGTGGTGAGGGGTGCGGGGAGGGGGAGTAGGTCACGGAGTAGCAACAACGGCGTGGACTCCAGACAGGTGGCGGGACGATGGCGAAGGGTTGTTTTTTATACAGTACGATCGGCTGTGCTGCGGCGTTCCGTTACCTCCATTGTCGAAAGTCCCGATGTGGCCCGGAGAACGATTACACGTCCAGCCGACGTGGTGTCTGTGGCAGGGGGTGGTCAGTGCAACCGGGCGGCGGCGGCGGCGGAGACGGCGAGACGGTACAGCGCAGAAGACGTTTGCCGGCGCACGTTTACGCGACGATAGACGGCGGTGGTGCACGGGGACCCGAGTACGAAATATAACATCGTTCGCATGCACGCGAGGAATCGGACGAGAAGAGACGGAAACGAAAAAAAAACGGTTCGCTGTTGTACGATTGTACGAGAGTTATATATTATAAATATATGGATAGTCACGAGTGGCTGGTGCAATGATATTTTATTGTTTTTAATCTCTCGTTCGCCACGCAACGGAGCTGCACCGCTTGGCCGGATGAGTGTCACCAATCCGTCGGCGAATAAGACTGGAAGGTTCGTAAAATACGTTCGGCCTAGCCAGCGAACGACACCGCTTAATTGCTCGACGAGAACTGATTAAAAAAAATCGTACGAAACTCACTTGGCTGCGCGCTTAGGGATAATGACACAATAGTCGAGCGTGATAAGGATGCCCCGTATAACGCCAACTCGTTTCATAATATTGTCGTTTCTATTTCTCCCGTCCGTTTACGATGCGCACACGCATTACCATGATTATCGTTATTATTTTTTTTATTGTAATTGCCGCGGCGTTTTTCGTCCGATTCTAATAAATAACATTATAATAATATTTTAGAGTCTATTTCGAATTACAGTATAATAAGATGCATAACATATAATAGCTAACCGACACTGTACGGCCACTGTTTTGTTACGACGTGTCTTTATGCGTCTTTCGATCCTCCGGATTCCGACGGGCACGCGCACCTAAAATATATTTATCATAATGATACGCACGTTTTTCGGCAATACCTATATCATAATATTATTAATTATTGTCGTCGTACACAACACGATAACCGCCCCAGCGTGAAACGACGTTAGTTAAATCACCAATTTTTACAATCGTATAGCTGGTACGTATATTTAAGTAGGTATTTATCAGCTAAACCGAATGTACTCGGATGGCGTTACGTCTTAAAATACTATGTCACACTTCTGTTGATAACACGTAATATAATTATATTTCACGTGTTTTGACTATTAAAATTTGAATTAAATCCAGGCTCACGTCGTGTATCAGAATAATGCTATTTTAGACTTTTCGATATTCTATGTTATCGGATAACTAATTTATTTATGATGATTTTTTATATCATTATAATTTTATTTACGAGTGCATATTGTAAATAAAAGAGATTTTTCGACTATAAAATATGTATACATTTTAGTACAGAGAAAATAGTTTTCAATGCTATAAACTAGTAGTTCAGTCATTTAAGCTCTAAAAATAATGATTTGCGGAATTAAATCAGAAAGTTTTGAAACTTTTCAGAAAGTTTAGTTGTGGGTTCCTCGTTGACCAAAAAAAAGTCGCCACCTCTTCAAGGTCCGGAAGGGTCTGCCATCTTGGACTTTATGTGCGATTTTTCAGTTTTTATAAATTATCTTTAAAAATATTTATTTTATCACAAAAATACTTTCATATAAAAATATTGCTGACAAAATTTACAACAAATATAAAATTTGTTTTTTTTTTTTTATAGCTTTAACAGATGAACAGTGAAATCCCATTCTCCTGTTGTAATATTTGATGTGGCTCACTTTAATAGTCTATGTAGGCGATGCGTCGCAATTGTGTAAACTAGAAAACATAATATTTACGCTTTTTAAATATTAGACATTTCATAATATTTTATATTATTGATTATAGATAAATATTACTTGTTTTGCTTATTGACATAGGTACGCTATATTTTGATTATCGCACATTTTAATAATATATGGCTGATGTTTAAAAATTATACATGCACCTTAAACAATAAATAAAATATTTATTTACTATATAATTAATAAAACATTTTTAACATAAATTGTTTCATTTACATTTTTTTACGATTTTTTTTTCGAATAATAAATAATAATAATAAAGATAATTTATTTACAAATATTAAAATCAATTCGATATATGGTAGGTTATAAAATTATTTTTGTGTTTAAAAGACCGAATTGACTATATGAAATTTCATCTTTATCATGCGTATTGTCTAAAATTTTATTGGGATCCTCGTCAATTGTTATTTGTTCACGGTTAAAACACGAAAGACAAAGCACGTTTTGCATGCGATAGAATACTTCAAACCTTTTCGATAGTCGCATATCAGTCTATAATTCTTTAAACACGAACGTGTATTTTTTTTTTTAAAATGCATTTTGGAGTTGGTTTATTTTTAAAAAAATATTGGATGAAATTTATTAGTGATTGTTTGCCATCCTCAATCTTTTGGAATTCTTTACATTTCCGTACTACATTTGTACCTGATGATATGTTTTGTAAAAATGTTATTTTAAAGTCTCTTCTAAAGAAGGTTATCCTAGCGATTAAAATTTTTTTTTAGTGCATTTTGAGTGAATGATAAATATTAGTGTTCGAAATGGCATATGTTGTATTACAAGCATTAAGACATGGATCTCGGTTTTTGTGTATCTAGCAACTAGAGCAATAGATTTAGAGCCAGTGGATAGTCTACGAGTAATGCTTTTTTGGTCGCATTAAGACGGTTTATAGCAAGAGCAAAATGTGAAAAAATATATAGTGACAATGCCACAAATTTTGTTGGAGTTCAACGAGAACTAAAAAGCTATCTCCAGGACGCCGATGCAAGTATAGCCCAAGAAGGAATAGTATGGCACTGTAACCCTCCAGCCGCAGTATATTTTGGTGGAATTTTGGAATGTGCCGTGAAAAGTGCAAAGCATCATCTAACTAGAGTGATCAAGAATTCTAGGCTCACAATTGAAGAACTAAGGATCCTTATCTGCCAAATTGAGGTATGCTTGAACTCTCATCCATTGACACCTTTAAGTTACAATCCACTGGACCTAGAACACATAACACCAGCGTATTTCCTAATTGGTAAGTCAATGCTCTTAGTCCCAGAAGCTGATTTATCGAATGAAAACATAAATACATTACGAAGGTAGAGATATATGCAGGCCTTGGTGCAGACATTCTGTAAGCGCTGGTCAAGGGAATATTAACCACAACTTTAAGTTTGAGGGCGTTGGTTAGCTCAAATTGAGCAAATGAAAGTTGGAGATATTGTCATCATTAAGGAAGAATACACATAAACAGGAAAATGAAAAAAAGGAAAAATATTAAAAATTCATCCAGAAAGTGATGGGACAGTAAGAGTAGTCACATTGGGGACAGCAAATGGCCCCTTAACTAAAACAACCAGTTGTAAAGTTATGCCAGTTACCAGTAAAAATAGAAGATAGAATTGTTGAAAAATGATATTTTCAATGGGGGAGGATGTTTGCGTTGTATTATATAATATATTAAAATCAGTGATTACTCTCTCGCGATCACCACTCCACCTCACTGTTCTACGTGGCATAATCTTTCGTCGTAGAACCGGCCTACCATGCACACATATATAATGTATACGCTATCTGTTTTCGTGAATTATATTTATATTGAATTTTATGTGTGTTAATTATTATATTTAGAGTTTTTGAATTTTTGATTTAGAATTGTTTCTGCTGTCAAAAGTGCTCATTTGTGTATTTTTTTTGTAGTTTGCTCGCCTTTATAATATTATGCAGCTGTGCGCTAATCGCCAACTTATTTTTATTTAATTATATTATTTTCATAATATATTGTTTTTACACGTGCGCTAATCGCCGTCGTAATATTGTTTTATTCCCGGGCGTTAATTGCTGTTTTCTTATTGTTTTATTGTTTTAAGCGCGCGAATCGCCTTATTATAAACTATAACTATTATAGATAATATTATATTGTTCATTCGTATATTATTATTGTATACGTGTGCGCGGATCGCCATCACATTATTTATTTATATTTTAATTAACTATCACTTTTCGTGCTATGTGCGCTAATCGCTGTGAATTTGTTTTATATTTTTATTATTTAGGATAGGAACAGTTGTCCCGTCAGCGCTTCACAAAGAGGAATGAGTTTTTGCGAGTTTTTTATTATTTATTTATTATTATACATTTTTATTTGTTGGGCCATAAGGGCCGTAGATATTTTTATTATTGTATTATTTGTGATTATTATTAGTTAAAATTGATTGTGCTAAACGGGCAAATTGCTATTATTGATCTATTTACATTTTTACTTGTTGGACCAGGAAGGCCTTAGTATATTACTTTTACGTATTAGACCAACAGGGCCATTAATTATTATTGATTTATATTATATATTGATTTGTGAACAATACATTTTTTTATTATCGCATTCACTATCAACATTCGCATTTTATTTTTGGGTTACTTTATTATTATATTTAAGCGCGCGCGCGCACACACACACACACACACACACACACACACACACACACACACACACACATCACCCATACACTAGCATTCACAGAATTTGCTCGGCGAAGCTGTCCACCTTCTGTTGAGTGATGTATTATACGCAAACGATTTACACAGGTTGATGGGTGAGTAGTGGTGTGACGCAAGAACGCAACGCAAAGTATTTTTGGTGACCTGGCTATCAGGGCCTATTATTGTTCGTTTCCGGCCCGTTCAATCGGTATTAATTTATTTTTGTTTGATTTTTTGGTGTGAAGTTTGGGCTATTGAATACATTTATTATTTCTGGAATTTCTGGATATTGGTTTAGAAGTTTGAAGTGTTTCATCTTTCCCCTATTATAAAAACATAAAACTGTATCATATCCATTTATAGTATGTAAAAAGAAAATTGATATTTTATGCCATCAACCTTTTAGGTATCTTGAACTGTATACATTTTTTTTCTTTACCTTCATTTCCTGGTTTTAAAAATGTAATGTGATTTTATACCGGTCATCGGTGTTAGAGCTATTAATAAAACCAGTAAATCGATGTTTTGACCAACTACAACAAAAGATTAATTTTGTGCTATTTTAATTGCCACATTTACAATTGTAATGTCAGTATCGTCATTGGCCTGTTTAATAATATAAACTTTACTCATCAAATATGAAGAAAACTTATTTATTAATCTAGTCTTGTTATGTGTATTTGATAAGAATGGAGTTAGAACCATATTATTATGAAACAAAATGTCTGCTGATGTATTTTTTACCCAGCGATTACGTTCTATATTTTTTGTATTAGTCAAGCTTTCATCGTAACCATCGAAAACTATAACTACATTGGTCCCAAAATGTTTTGATATATAGGACATGAAGAATTTAAAAATTTGTTTAAAAGCTAAATGTAATTGCATATACCTAATTGATGCGGAAGAAAACCTCCATCTATTATGTACAATGCCGTATCAAGTTTAACGTTTTCAGGTTTCGAAAACTGTATGAAATTGTGCAACATCGATTTTTTTGTCTTCCTCATACCCGTTTCATTAAATAATAAAATATGGGTATGGAAAAATGGATATGGAGACAACTCATATTCAAAACATTTTTTCAGTTCTTCATCGGGCGTCTTCACTATAAGAATTTTTTGAAAAATTAAAAGTAGGCAAGTGAGTTTAGAGGTCCTGTTTCTTCTCTTATTTTAATTGAAGAACTTATAATAGCCAAAGGTAACACTTTGTTGCTTTGCTAAGTTTTACTAACCCATATGTGTGTCTAATATTTTTTTTCATCTGAATCAACCCGATTTCATTAGGAGTCAAGGTAGTTAATAGTTTTGTCTTCTACTATATCAGTTGATAAAGGAATTATTTAATGTACCTACTTTTGGAAAAGGGAATAAGATGAAAACCATTTAAGTAAATAGTATGTTTAAATCGTTATCATTTCTAGACATTCGTGTTGACCTTATGTCAAAATGTTGTTAAAGCTTGCCATATAAACACCACAATATTTTTCAACATTTTCACAAACATTATATGTAACTGGTAAGTCTTGTACCTATTTACTTAGTGTGCTATCAGTGATTTCTCGTCCATACGTGAAACTACAATAATTTTCATTGAACGCATTAAGGTCTGTCCAATAGTCATGTCCGACCAATTTCCTGACCAAAATTGGTTTGTACGTCTTATAGTGAAATTATTTTATTCACAAATCTTTGGTGTTCTTCAGCTGTTATTTTTAAATTGTAGGTTTTCCATATTGTTTAATTATAAATGAAACGATTTTGCATATAGAAAGTGTCCACTTGCATGAAAAAAGGGAATAATTTTTCATCACACTGAAGATCTAATTTCTAATTGCCCATTCTTTCAGCCATAATATATTCTTTCATTAAAGATATTATACTAAAATATTGTAACCAAAGCTTTGAAATAGCACCATATTTTTTTAGTACATCTAATTGACTTTTATTATTTTACTTAAATGTATCATTACATTTTCATTACAGATTTGGTTAATTTCAATTGGATTAGAATTAAAATTTAAAAACATATCATTTGTTTGTTTTTTTTCTACATAACTGATCACAAATGAGTGTAAAATTATATTCGATAGAGCCAAATGAACCAATATATGTCTTTTTACAGCTCTGGAGTATGAATAATCAGTAAGCATTTTATTTGCTGTTATTGGCGCATAAATTGTACAAAAAATTTCCTTTAAACCACGTCCTATCATTGTATATCCAACTCAACCCCTGTATGACATAAGTAAATGAAAACAGCTCAACCTATCGATGATATTTGATAAATTAGGACTTTTTACTACTGTATCACGAGCTTTAATATAGTATTTAATCAAAAGTTACGACACAGGTATTTTGGTTCAATGTTGAACATTTTTTTGATATAAAATGTAAAACAGTATTTATAATATCATAATTATGAATTAGAGTGTGGCGCGGTCGTACACTCAACTGCGGAAACGCTCTGAGTGTACGTACCGGCCGGTGTTGATAGTTCCCGGATGGGTGACCACCCGGGTTTTTAGCAACAAATCCTTGCCACACATACAAAAACGTGTTCCAACCCAACCGTTCCTCAACCCACAATAAAAACCTACTATAAAAACCTACAAACAGGTTAATGACCTCAGTAGTTGAAGCCTTAATTCTAATAATAAAAAAAAATATATCATAATTACTAGGAGGTAAATTAACAAACGGAAGTGGAAATATTCTTGATTGTAAAAATGTATTTTTTTCGCTATAAATGCTGTCCATCCTGGAATAAAATGATTGTTGATACATTTTTCCAATATCCATAGAAAATAAGGCAATGGTAACACAATTTGTTGTTCTCCTACACCAATATTATTTAAATTGTCAAGAATAATAATTCTAAGTCCATCTTTCTTTGTTAGCTGGTTCAAATATTTTGATATTTATTTTTTGTAAGTTCCCTGTATCTTGCGATGATGGTATTATTTTTAATAATTAATTTTATTTACTGGATAAACTGCACTGCTATGTGCAATACTGATACCACACATTGTATACCACCCATACTTCAAAACATTTTTAAACCGTCTGAAGTATTGATATTAAAATCGGCGTCATCAAAAATAAATTGAGAAAAGGATTTTGGTAAAATATCTGATATTAGGTGATATAACGAAAATGCCTCAAATAACAATACTTTATGATAGGTTACGCAAAAATCAAGATTGGACAAAATGTTAATAATATGTTTATATTCAAATTTCTTATGCAACATAACTGATAGGCCTGTGATCTCATATATCTTCTCTAATTATCTTTGCTGATGTGTATATTATTCTTAATTGCTTTTTCGAAACGTTATTACATCTGTTTTAATACCAATTTTCATTAAATATCTAATTATTACCAACCAATTTAAAACAAAACGTTGTACCTTTTCTATTATTAATGATAATATTATTATTATACTTTTCTATCAACTTTTTTCACTGTTTTTAAATCGAGTTTATAACCATTATGTTCTTCAGTTAGATCGGTCATTGACAATTGACATTCCTCCCTCTTTTCGATATAATTAAAAATTATTACCATAGTTTAAGAAACATTGCTTACCTTGGGTTGTGCTCTTTTTTGTGCTGAAGTGGAAGTAGTTCGAGAAAACGTCACATAACAATCATGGTGGTAAATAGCCTTAGCAGCTATAAGATCAGGTTCATCAATAACGCTTTTCCAAATTATTTTTCCAAACTCACCACCTTGCTTGAATGCCATTTGTAAAACATTTTCACGTACAGTAAGTCTTCGAACATTAAACACTTTACGACGTTTATTTTCGGTTTTTTTAGTTTCGCTTTTTTAAAAATAATCATACATTTTTTCCGCACAATAAAAACACGTTAATTTAAAATCAAATAAAGGACGGGCAGATCGCAACTGACCCTTAATGGGTGAAATAATCGGTGTATCGTATTAATTTCGTCCAGCTTTTTATAATCAATTCTCTCGTATTGTTTACGACAAGTAATATGTACTTTAACAGAATCGAGTCCTTGCAACACACTATCTTTCCCATCATTACGTACAACACTCACGTTTATAATAGCTGTTATGCCTTTTCGTTTTACAATAACAAAATTATTAACAATAAATTCACCGGTACACATAAAACAAACTGTATCAGACATCACAATTACTTAAATTTCACAAATACAATTTAAATGTATCAAAACAGCGTTGCGAATAGTCAACAAAGACATACGAGCGATATAGATAAGTAATGTTTAACTATTAACATACAACTGTAATAACCGAAACAATGTTATGACATTAATCTAATCAATACATCTATATGTTTTAAATTATAAATAGGTATACACCCATGCATTAGTGAATATTTTAAACAAAACATGAAGTCACTATCTTGTCATAGTTTAATAATAATACACCGGAGAGTAAAATAATTACACTTTGTATAACACGTGGTTAAATCGAGATAGTTTGTTTTATTTTATTTTATTTTTGCTTTATTTTATTTTGTTTTGCGTGATTATATTTTTTATTTTACACGAGTGCAGCATGGTGTTTTTATAGACTATTAAAGCGGGCCATATCAAATATTACAACGCGCTGATAGATATCAAGCTACAAAAAAAAAAAAAAATACAAACATTTATATTTGTTGTAAATTTTGTCAGCAATATTTTTATATGGAAGTATTTTTGTGATAAAATGAATAATTTTAAAGTTAATTTATAAAAACTAAAAAATCACACATAAAGTGCAAGATGATGGACACTTCCGGACCTTGGAGCGATGATAGCTTATTTTTGGTTAATCAGGAACCTACACTAAACTTTCAGTAAAGTTTCATAACTTTCCGATTTAATTTTACAAAACTCCATTTTGGAGCTTAATAAAAGGCTAGATTAATAGTTTATAGTATTGAAAACTATTATTTTTAAACTAAAAAGTATAATATATATATCTTTTTTATATTCGAAAAAAACTCTTTTATTTACTATATGTACTCGTACATGAAATTGTAATAATATAAGAAATCGTTATAAATAAATTAGTTATCCAATAACATAGAACATTGAAAATATTTAAAATGGCATTTACTGACACATGACGTGGGCCTGGACTTAATTCAAATTTTAATAGATGAAACACGTGAAATATGATTATATTACGTGTTATCAACAGAAGTGAAACATATTATTTTAAGAATTAACGCTGCCCGAATACATTTGATTTAGATCACAAAATAAATACTTATATATATACCAACTATACGGTTGTAAAAATTGGCGATTTAACTCATGCCGTTTGGACGGTTGTCGTGTTGTGTATGATAATAATAGAAATGTGATACAGGCATTACCGAAAAACAAATCGTTAAATCACTGGACTATATTGCAATTTACTATCGACATTTTTTGTATACCAATTTATAGTTTATACTTGTTTATTTAGAATAATATCTATTAGAAAAAAATATATATTGCTCTTTGCTTCCATTTTGTTTTGCGTATACTTCTCTATTTACTAATCACTCGTCGTATATTATTGTATTTGTACATATACAAAGTATTATGATTTTATACATTTGTTATCTAATTTTTATATTACACTTAAGTTTATATTTCATGTTATTAACCCAAATTAGTTATTGCCGATTGGCAATTATGCTAATAAATAAAATAAATAAAATATAAATGTTTTGTATTTCATAAATGTTATGCACGTGTTAAACAATAGTGACAGTAATTAGAATTAAATTCAATATTTATATTTTATATGTCTGGTAATATTTAATAAACATTTATGTTATATTATGATATCATAACGTCCATGCAGCCAGGAGATGATTTTGTATTTAATTTAATGAATTTAATATATGTACTATTGTAAAGCCAAATCAATTGATTAGAAATTAAAATACTTTGATTAATTAAAAATAATTAAAAATGTATATGTAGTTCAAATTATATAGAGAAGTAGATAAGTATTATTTTTATTGTTATTATCATTACTTACTATTATTATTGAGTAATTATATTATATATATTTTACTTAAAGTGCTTTCAAATGTAATTTTGATGTATGGCTAGGATAGACATCGAGTTATGTTGTTAGATGCATAACTACCATACATAACATGTTAACTACTCACATCGAAATAAATTAGAGCTGCAGGGGGGCGTACAAGTTGTTCTAACAAACTACTACAGAACACCGGGCTGGTTCACTATGTTGGCCCGGGGAACCGCTGAAAATTTGACAATATTAGTAGGTATATTGCATTATTACTTATTAGCTATTAGTATATTATTGTATATTTGTAAAATAACGGGTTACGTGCCTCACAGTTCACCTATGTAGGAGTATATACGAGTAAAATAACTTGTTATACATTAATTTAAAATCACACAACGAACATTTTTTTTTTTTTTAATTTAGGTACGAATTTAAACATAATAATTATATCAATAATATATCAAACATGGATCTTATTGTAATTTTTTTGAAACTCGTGTCGTGTTGCAATAAAAAGTACTGCGTTTATTAAAATATGAAAACTATATCAATATATAACATCCTATGTATGAAGTGGGTACCAGTAAAATGATTAGAATGATAAGGCTGAGCAAGTTAAAAACAAAATTACGAGACGAGCCTGCCGATTTTTTGAATATAATGTTTGACGTCATGAAAGAGATTATGAGGGATTTAAACCAAAGTTATACATATATTTACATAAAATCAAAGATATCAGGACTTGTTACGGAATATGAATACAATGAACTAAATTAAAATCTTGATATAAGAAGTTTAGAACACGATATTCCCAAAGGAATAAGAAATTTAGTAAGCTAAGCCACGATATTTTTAAAGAGTCTTCTCGTTTCACTCAATTAATGCCAAAATACAATGAGGATCAAAAATTACTAAATATTTCTTCAAGTCAACCTCACACAAGTATTGATCGAAATATTACCAAATAATAATTACACTAACCTGTAAATTACATTAATTTGTGAATAATAAAAAATATGTCCATCTCGTAATGCATTGATATGCACTTTTAACTTATAATTTAACATTAGCCACAAAAAATAAGTTTACTCAAAACGATTTCTAATATTTTAATTTATGACAAGTGCAACGTACAAAATTCCGTAGAACACACGCGAAACGTAATCAACAAATACGAGTATAATTACGAGTAACATGATTATATTATCCACTTCCGGTCGGTTTCGTAATAATAATACCGCTGCACTGCACCGAAATCCTCTCTTCACCTCGCCGTTGAAGTGCAATATCTGATGCACCGATTACCAACATATAAAATATGTATATACTAGGGGTCGCGGTTGTGAACGGGTATTAGATACACGGGCACACGGAGCCCGGGTACCCGGGTAAAAAATATATTAAAGCCCGTGTATTTAATATCCGTTTATAATACCCGTGTATACCCGTGTATTTAATACCCGTGCATATATTGTATATTAATTCAGAATTCAGATATACTTTAATATAAATATTTTTTTTTGCT
>JACXSJ010000403.1:0-48901 GCA_014851325.1 Pentalonia nigronervosa
TAATTAGTATGGACGTACACGCAGGTGCTTGTCCTCATAAAATTGGTTCATTATAATTTATAATATTTGTACACCTATAAATTTGATAAATTATCAAAACAAAATCAACACTATAAAGTGTATCATAAATATCAGAGTATGTATACATAAAGACCGACATTGGCTAATGTGAACATTTTCAAGAAAAAGTGGTAGAATGTGGATGATGCAGACTAGTGCACAATCCGGTTAAAGTAATTTTAGCCACTGTGTTAGGGTAAAAAAATAAAAGATTCTGAATGGAGTGATTAATGTATTGATTTTACAATGATATGTGTAGTTTTATTTATTTAATTTTGTTTAGTTTTGTTTGTGTCTGTCATCACCTTTGAAACAGTAAAAATGCTTCAATATTCAACTTTAAAGGTATTTTGGGTTAGAAAATTGCATGTAATTGATACTTTGGGATGAAAAATTCTAATTAATTATTAAAATACCCGGAAAAATGAAAAAAAAAATAAGAAAAATTGAATTTTTTTTCGTGCTACCCAATTTCAACTAAATCAAGTATGGTTATATTTAAAATTTAATAATTGTAGAGACTTGAAATATTCACAATAGCATTTACTAGATATGATATAATTTTCAAAATATATTGCTCTTTTTATGCTATTTATAGATATTTAAAATTATGACAGACTGTTTCTGCTTAGAATAGTTTTTCGTTTGCAACGATTAAAATTAAATTTAAATTTAACATATCATAAAACCAATACAGGACCTAGGTACTCATTGACGAGGTACACTCAAAACCTATCTATATACACTTTGCAGCAGACTGCAGAGCGACATCCCTAGTTTTTGTATTTTCCATCCCTGTGATAATCACCATAGGTACATGAAATAATTATTTTTGTGTTATGACGGCGAATCAATTATCATATTATAATTATTGTAAATTAAAAGTTCATCATACATCTTTTTACGATGAACATATCTTTGATGTCTATGCTTGTCACCCGTAAGTGATTTCTTTCGTTTTAAATGTAATAACCTACATGTTTCGATAGTTATAACTATAAAGTGTACTTTAACTATCTATTAAGGCTAATGTAAATGCATAGTAGCCGCAAACTGGTTAATGTTTGAAACTATGATTCTAAATGTAGAAGGCATTATACTAAGGATGAAATACTTGAGTTGTTTGCAAGTTGTAATATTTAAATGATATATTTAATTGTTATTACATGAATATTAAATATAAGTAAGTATATTTATTATTTATAGAAATATATAAATGTCGGTTTAATATCGTTAATAGTATATCCTTTTTATTTATTGACAATAAGTTGTCGCATAAACAGCACAGTTAGTAAATAGCAAATACTCAGTTTCTTTCAAAATACATTGTTATTAAAAAACAAAAAAAAAGGTATTTACGTTTTATTTATGATATGTAAAAAAAAAAAATTATGTTCATGGATGCTTATAATGCTTTAGTAACTATAGTACCCTATACGTTTTTCCCACTTTAACCACTGACAACGATAATAATATAATGTACGGTCTTTTAGGGAGCTATTTTTCGTCATTACATTCGTTGTCTAATCGTATTGAGAAAAAGTTCATTACGACGTGTGACGGAACTTGTGTGCAGTAAAACTACCGCAGTGAGACTATAATAGGCTGCAGTACCTTTTTTTAAAATTAATTTAATTTTCCTCGAACCCATTACATACACGCCAATGCTACGCGCGAAACAACTACATTACCTACGTTATTCAATTTTCAAACAAGTTTAATCTAATTAATATTGAGTAAAATGTATAATAATACCTATTAATAAAGTATACATGTTCATTTTTATGTCCACTGGTGTTTTTCTTCGTCAATTTCGTCGAATTGGTTTTCAGCGGTTGCCAAATTGTTTTTGTATTCGGTTGAAATTGTCGAACTTCTATCTCTGCAGAAATAAATGTATTAACATTTTTTTCAATAAAAGCACATAATTAAACTAAATCAATATATTTTGTTTTTTTTTTGAAACCATTTTTAAGGACTATTATAATCCTTAGCTAGTATATATATATACACTTTAATAACTCAGAAACGGCTCGTTCAAATTTTGATTTAGACAAATCAATATTTTTAAAAAAATTACCTGATAACAATTTACGGTAAATAAGGTTGGTTCTTATTTGAAAAAATTGTTTCCCTGCAGGACATTCCTAAAATAGTATAAAAATCTTATTATTTGAAAAAATAGTTCTCAAGTATAATTAAAAATTACAAAAATCAGAAATTGAATAAATTCTTAATTAAATGAAAGATTGGTGGAGCATATTTGAAGAATTATTCTGTATATACTGTCTTATTATCATTATTAGTTCATCAACTCCAAACGGCAGTTTAACATGATTATAAAAAAAAAAAACAATTTATAACATTAAGATAAAATTGAGACATATAAAAAGATGATTAATATATAAATATGATAGTTAATTATTGACTAATAATTAATAAGTACATACAAATAAAAATATGTGTTAATGATAGAAGGACTAATTAATAATCAGGAACGTGGTCTAAGGAATTAAACGTTATAGTAATATATTAATTCGGAGGGTAATGCAGAGTTGTATAAAAAATTAAAATTAAATTAAAATACACCAATTATGAACCATTAAAATATTAAATCATGTTTAAGAAGCTATTAACTTACTAATGATTTATTAAAAGTTTAGTGATTTGTTTGTATGCAACCTGGCTCTCCCACTACACGTATATCTATATAATAAGGTTATATATTTTAATATGCAACTGGAATGGTATATAAGACGTACATTTAAATATAATTTGTTTTATGGATCAAAATTGATACAATATGTGCTATATGCCTATAAACGATATATTATTTATCAATATAATATAATCCCCGACTATTAGGATTCAGGACGTGTACTTATAGGTATAATATATAATGACATCCGCAGTAAATTATGTATATTATAGCTACAAGCTACCTATATCATAGTTATTCGGCGTGAACATTTAATATTATTAAATCTACCCAACACAAAGACTATAAGTACGTACACATATTATGCTATACACAAATTTTTTTTTTACTTTTACAAATAATGAAAAAAAAAAATTAATTAACAATTATGATTGATCCTCTATAAACGCCAACCATAGTTTTCGAAAATTATTATCAATTTTGTTCATCGTATTTAATAAAAAAAAAAAAAAATGTTTTTGTTCGATACGGTTGTCTAAATTTAAATGACAAAAAATTAGTACTTAACTGTATATAATAGTATGATAAATGAGAACATCTAAAATAAGATTATTAATATCAATCTGTATAGTCTCGTTATATTTGCCTCGATATACTAATTCAGAATGCTTTGTATGAGATCGATAGTGTTGTAGATTCTAATATTTAGGATAACAACAGAAATATTCTTCAATTTATAAATATATTTATGAATATTTTTCTCACCTCTTCTAGTTTAAATCTGTAAGCTGTAACGGTAAAAACAAGGCTGTTGTTACGATGTGTGAGGCTTTGGGCAATTTCTAAATTAACTCTGAATTAACTTGGACTGTATACTTGCGTCTATGATTAAAAGTCTGTAATTATAATATATCTGTAGAATTAAATCTAACAAGTAGTTACACAAAGTAACGTAACGTTGATTATGATAAGTCAATTAATACAATTTTTAAATGTTAATATGATGACTGTGGTAGAATGACCTTAAATGAAATATATGGAATTACAATTCTACTGATAATTAAATTGATTATAATCCATTAAGTCCAATCATTTATTATAATTCAATTTAACATTATGGTACCGTATATTATTATATATAATCTCTAGTGATCATTATTAAACCTTTAGGTATATCTTTAATCGTGTTAGTGACCAATATAATATATTATGTATAAAGAAAATCGAAAATAACAAATTTGATATTAATTTGATATGGATAGGTTGGGATAACGATTGTTTAAGAAATTATAAATACATAGAGAATGTAAAATTTTGGGATTTTAAAAATATAAAATTGAATACATGTAGGTATAACGTTTTGTAAACATTAAGTATAAACGGAGCTTACTAAACTTATTTGAATAGGTTGAAGGGTATTGATTCATAAGGTTATTATTTACAAATAAAATATACCAAATGTAAAAAAAAAAATTGAAATAACTATGAAAGGGGAGGAGTTAATTTTTATATTTGTAAAGGGGGTTTTATCGATTCCAACGTTTTAATATCAATTCTGACTGACATTTTTATAATACCTATGTTAATTCCGCTGGCTATCGATTCCGCATAGGTATATATAGACATATATATAGTATGGCAAAAAAAGGTGGCAAGTGGTACCGTTCAGCTGTAAAATAGGTTAGATATCTGGAGGGGTGTAGTCAATTTGCACCAAAATTGACCTCAAATATATACAACGTGTGATTTGCACTAACATTTTTTAAATGCAAATTGTAATTTACACCAAAATTAAAATTAATTATTCTTTCGATAGTAAACGTTTCGATAGTATAGTATAATATATGAAAAGAGCCGTAATAATCTAGTACTGATAGCTAATAATAAAAAAAAAGATATGAAAAAATAATAATACAGAATATACAAAGTTAGTGAAATATTATTATAAAATATATAAATAAAAAAATTATACGTTTGTATAAAATAAAAATTAAAACAATTATGTTGAATTGATTGTCAGATTGATTGATTATTTGAATCGATTAAATTAATAATTATTTCTGGAAATAAAAATATTTTATTCAAAAAAAAATCAACTTATTTATTGTTATAATCCACTGTTTTGATACAGATTTTTTTATATTTGTATGCCATGTAATTCAACGAATAAAGTTCTTGATATTAATTTATTATTATACAGGTATAAAACAACTTGAATTTGATTTATTCGTCGACTTGTTTGAGAGATCATTCGGTGAGTTATATGTATACTCGATAGTTCTATATACATATCTGTTTGAAATTCGGTGAGAACTTTAATGAAGATGAAGATTTGAGGATGTGGGTGGTAAAATTCTGAATTTAATTTACTGTGAAATGATTCACATGCATTCGTTATAAGTGTAAACGATGATGATGAAACTGCCCAAATATGTGATGGAAATAATGGATTATTGTCTGTATAGTTGTCTATCAAATAGTCTGCAAACATTTGAAATTTAATATCAGATGGTATTGTTAACATGAAGTCATCAACAAAACACGAACCTACTTCATTAGGGTTTAAAAATATTAATTTGAAAATATTATTCAACCATTGGCCTTCTGATATTTTATTATTTTTATAAGTTGTACATGATCCAAAATTTTGTATTTTTCTGAACCAAGATCACGTTAAATGAAAATGACAACCAAAAATATTAACGATATCCCACACTTCTTACAATGCGACATGAATAGATTCTTCAAAATCACATATAGTTGTTGTAAGTTTTAATACTAGATAAATATCTTGACATTCAAGAACCAAAATATTAAAAAAAAAATGTGGGTATGTTTGTTTTGTTTTATTAGGTAATAGTGTAAAGACAAGTGGAATGTAATTATTATTAAAATATCTATGTAAAGTAAAAAGTTGAGTAAATAACTTCGGACAATAATTGAATGTCCCATTAGGATATATTTTTTCACTTTTACATAAGGAATCAATATTTGACTTGCAAGAAAATATAATTATATTTTTATCAGTATTATTTGAAAAAAATAATGGTTCACCTTTATGTGTTGCAATATCTATTCGACAGCATTGTATGGACTTCATTCAGTGTTGGTAATATTTTTCTCTTACTATTATATATATTACGTCTTATATTAGCAATGTTTTTTGTAGTGCAAGCATTGGAAACTGTTGAATTTTGTACTGCATTTCTAAAAATATTGGCTGATTTTTCGTATGGTGTTTCTTGTGCCTTTTTTTACATAATTGATTCAACTTGTAAACGTATACATTTTTCTCATCGTGATTTATGTGTGAACTTTCATCAGGGATGATCGTTATATTTTCACCACTAGTGAATACTTTTACAGAACATTATCTTTGTGTCTATTTGCAACGGATTATGTTTGTAATTTTTGTTTTATATGCAAAATAAAAAGTATGATTATTATATTCTAAAATATCTTCCAAAAAAATATTTTTGTCATTCGAGTCGTTGAGTCTCATTCTTCGTGAATATGTCAAAGAAGATATGGACAAAATAATCAAATACTAATTTTGGTGCAATTTTCGACTACCTAATAAATCACATCCTCTTATTTTGGTGCAAATTACAAACTTCCGTTTAGAGAGATCACTGAAGGTCACTTTGAATTCAATGATATAAAATTATTGTAAAAAAAAACGATTCTGAGCGAAGACGGTTTGAAGACCAGCCTATATTACTATAAGTATATAATATGATATTATTGCTGATAATAAATTATTTATTTTACTAATAGTAATGTAGTAGGTTGTATTAATTTTTGCCGAAAAAATTTAATTTGAAAACGTCATTGTGTGTTTAAAATATAATAATATACTTTAACAGTTTCAAGTATCCATAAATAATAATTTTAAATTATAACAAAATAACTAAAAAAACGTCATTCTTTATTATACGAGTATAGTATATTATATATATATATATATATATCATTTCGTCCAAATTTTAACTTATAATATCTAATAAAAAAAATTGTGCTTATATATTAATACATTTTTTAATTACAAAATGATTACATCAAAACTTTGTTTTAAATATTCAATCCTATACAAATTAAACATTTTATACATTTTTAACTACAAAATAAATTGCAAATTTTCGAAGTTTTGACGAATTTTTGAATAATATTAATAAGCAGACTTGTTACAGATGTGACTACTATTTGGTACAAGATTGCACACGCCAACGCCTACATTGTATATTTATATTTATATATTCTAGAACTTATTATAAGTATAAAAGTGGTACAAATAAAATAATATACACCTATTTAGGAGAGAGAGAGAGGATTAAAGAAAACAATTTGTGATTTTTAATTAAATTAAATTAAATCGATAATTTGAAGCTAGAGAATAGCGAAAAACTATGAAATCGAACGAGTGCGATACTTATTTAAAAAATTAACAAATGGCTGTTAAACATGGGAACTCATCGAGATAGATTGGATGAATAATTCAGAAGTCAATAGGCGTTATTGAAAATTACTAAGACTAAAATTCTGGTACGAAATTAAATAAATTAAATGTTATGAATAATATTGTATTTTCCATAGATTTTTTTTTTCTATTTATCATTTGAACATGGACTATAATCATAGGTATAATCCTCGGTAAAATTATTGAGTTCCATTTTTTTTTATGGAATAGTAATTGTCAAAAACTGTCACATCAAAGATTTTTTTTCTGTAAAAATAAATCCTGCCAAAACTAGAAAAGTTTTTTCCATTCCTTTTATAGTTAAAAATATTACAAAATAAAGTATAACGAATCTCTCTTTTATATTTCGTGTTTTAAAGATGCTGTACACTATAAATTTTCCAATTGCAACTTCCTTTGACATAACTTGAAAGTTTATACATTTTTCATTTATTTATAACGTTATTTATTATTCTATACTTATAAAAAACCAGTATAATAATTCACAAAAGTAATACATATTAACATATCATGTATCATTATAGTTTACTTTTTCCTATCCAAATAGCTTTGCGTTTTTTTAAAATAATACATACCTTATAGTTAGTATACTTATCTTTTTTTAATTTAATGACATACTCTATGTAGTTTAGTTTTAACCTAATAAAGTATATCCTATACCATGTATACTAGATATGTTGTCTTTTAACTTGTAATTTTTTGATGATTTCCTTTTAGTCCTGTAAAATTTAATATCGTTAATTATCGAGAATGTTTTATTTTTGAATAATTTCGATTATCACTTTCGTTCCGTAAAAGCTTTGCGTGTAATGGCATGTGTTTACTCTACTAAGTTCATTTGCGTAGTTCATATTGTACATAATTTGTATTTCGAATTCGATTTTATTCTTACTTTTTTAGCTCTATATGTATATAATATATTATTTCAATATCCGTCAAAAATGACCCGTCCCGAGACTTATTATTTTTAGTTTTGTTTGTTTTAAAATAATAGCTATTAAATTGCTTGAACAAAAATTGAATCTTATCACTTCTAAATATAGTTAAAATTCTTAGGGTTTAAAATTTCAGATCATGTATAGTCGCAAGATAGAATGTAAAAACATTACTTTTTTTTTATAAAAAAATTAATTTAGCAAAGGCTATACATCACAGTAATTTAGATTACTAAATTATATGTAGGATATTATTTTATTGTTTATATAGTCATTACTGTATTGCTGTATTATATCCTAATATACTGAAATCCTCGATGAGCCCCATCTAGTATCTATTTGTTTTGTAATGCGTTCAAAGATTTAAATTATTGCTATAATTTATATTTTTATAAAATATATCGATTAACCCGCTTGTACGCAAATTTCATAAAACTTTCCGAATAAATTGCAAACATTGAAGCATGACATTTATGTAGCATAATATAGGTGCCTATTTATATAATATACAGTTTTATTAGTCGTAAAAATATGAAAAAACAAATAACACTTCTGTCATAATCCAATGGTAATGTTGTAAACGTACAAACAATCTTATATTACTGTTTGGTTAGCATAAGCTACATTTATATATGGTTATCCCCTGAGATTCAAATATGTCCTTCACATGCCTTTGGAAATATTAATCTCATTGTTATTATTATGATATTCTTTCATATTTTATACGTCAGGTTGAATTATATAGATCCTAATATTATATAATCATATACTGTAAAATAATCAACATTTGTATACGGCAATTTTCTCTTTTTGAGTTTTTCGATAAATACAAAATACACCAGAAAGTCGTTAAAGCAAATCGCTTTACGCAAATATGGTTTTATCAACTTGTATCGGAGTTTTCCGAAACAAACATAGACGTATATGTTGAACTAAGTCTATGTATTTAAGAATACAGGGCGTTGGATCAGTATAGAATAACAATGTAAAACATAATTTTTTTTTATGAAGTTAAGACTTCGAAATTTGAGATCATTAGCCTGTAGGTTATTTTATTAGGTTTTTACTTATAGTAATTTACTGTGAGGAGGTTACAGTTGATTGGAACTCAGGTATATGTGGGCAAGGATTTCTTACTAAAAACCCGGGTGGTCACCCATCCGGGAACTAGTGACACCGGCTGATGCTTAACCTCAGAACACATTAGTGACTGAGGACAATCATACTAGGCCACGTAAAACATATTATCATACGACTAAAAATGATATATGAAATTCAATAAAAAATCTTGTCGAGATTCTTTAAAGAAAACGTTACGCACATAGTATTATATTATTGGATTTATTGGAGAACAAAAATTATTTCGTATCTATAATGCATTTATATTATGTATATTGTATATTATACATGTGTGGTCCAATATAGGCATATTATAAGGTATGATGGCGTACAAATTCATATAAGTTATTTACGTATCGCGGTCACGTGTAGGGTTGTATAGGCAAACTAATATGAAACGTATGCACATAACAATAACAATAAAGCGCGATGGCTGAAAATTAATACAGAAAATAAATAATAATAATAATAATAATAATAATCAAATAGCGTGACATAATTAACAACACGAAGCAGTATAATATGTTATGTGCATGACTAGTGCGGAAATCGTACGACACGAACTCGCGAAGCGATTATTTTCTTAAAATTTTTGTTTATAAATTTACAAATGACAGAGAAAAAAAATATATAAAATACGAACAATTTTGAAAAAGAATGGATACTTATAAAATTTTTAACTAAAAATTAATTTATTTTATTTGATTAGTTTTGTATATTTATATGCTACGAATCGAAAGCTAAGCGAGGCTAACATGCGATTTTTAACTACGAAATATTTATAATATTTTATTCGAAAATCTCGTATAAACTATAAGACACTGCATAGCAACTTGGAAAATTTTGATGTTAGTTATATTTTGGTAGGTATTATAAATGAATCAGTGCTATTGCCTATTCAAAAAAGTATCATTATATGAAATGCTCAAACTATCCACATCCGATTTAAGTATTACGAATTACACGTTGTGTCCCTGTACATTTAGTTTTAGCATATATTATTATGCATATTATAAATCCGCAATTTTGATAGAAAGTATTTTGGGGTGTCGTTGGTTGGAGCTTAAACTTATGCACAATAAATTGCTGCATATGAGATTTAGTTTAGACATAAAAATGTAAAACGGTTCAGTAAACGTTAAGGCAAGCTAAACATCCCTTAAGCTTACTAAGAATGGATTTATGGGAATATCTTTATTATTTGTTTATCGAACATTGTTCAGATTCTGTGACTTTTTTGGTCAACGATTTTTAAGGCAATAGAAAAGCTGTACAAAAGTTTCAAGTAGCACTTTTTTTAGATTGAAAATTATTGAATACGGATTGTGCTTTAGAAAGGTCGTTTTACGAATTTTCTAGCTATCATTTCTTTGGGAAATTCTTTGAAGAAATAAAGTCTTTTTCATTTTTTTGTATCACTGAGATAATTTTAAAAAATGCATACCTAGCTCCTTTGTTATATACTACAGTACGATTTTCGTATAATATTAATATTGCAATATTGATATGTGTACGAGATATAAATTTGTAATTATTTGACATCATTACTGATTTTCCAAGATTAATATAAGTTTAAAAAGGGTTCTTCACAAACTTCAACACTTTAATACACGATAATTATATCATATTATACATACGTAGACAGGTAATGGATCACATATCTGTTTTTTTAACCTTTAAAAATATGTTCTTTAGTTTAAATTTCTTAAAGGACAGGTTTGCTATAATCAATAAAAAAAATAAGCCCATATAATGTACCTATTTACTCATATTATATTTCGCGGTTGTTGATATAATAATATCCAGACTAAACGACAAATAGCAAATATTATTATAATATTGTGCAGCGATGACTACTCAGTGGATCGGACCCTGGTCTGTACGATCGTCCGAAATAAAAAAAATAAAATAAAAGGGTATATTATTATTTTGTGTCATGTATATATTGCGTGTGTGTGTGCCACTTTTGGCCCCAACTGGGTTGCCGACGCCGAATCGATATTCATCGGGTGAGTCATCGTCTGCACTGGCGAGGGGTTGCAGTCCTCGTCGGTGAATAAAATGGTCCGTCACGTGGGCGGGGGGTGGTGTGGGCGGACTCACATGCACGACAATCGAGCTTTTTCGGCGAGTACACCGCGATAGATAATATATTTAGTATATCGTGATATTATACACTGTGCTCTAAGACATCGATGTTTCCACGATACACAATCGAACGATTGTGACGGCCGACGGCGCAAAATAATAAGGGACGGCGACGTGTACGCACACACGCCACTATCGCCGCCGCAGTCGCCGATCAGTGAGTGTCTAGAGGGCTATGCCGTGACATGAACGGCGGCGAATCGTACAAGGTGCTCGTGCTGGGCGACTCGAACGTCGGCAAAACATGTCTGATGCACAGGTTCTGCGACGAGACGTATTACGACACGTACATATCGACCATAGGTAAGTTTCTATATGGTTTCTAGCTGGCTTCTATTTTATTCTGGTTATAACATGCTATTATGATGTGCGCTGTAAGTCGTTGTTATTTGTCTAAACTGTATATTGTGTTTAAAAAACATAATCAGTGTAATATCCTCCAGCTGCAGTCAGACGGCTAAATTTCCCACCGATCACAATAATACCAACTGTTTAATAATAATTAATGTTATACAAGTAGATACTTAAATAATTTATTGTCTATACGATGATGATGATGATGTTTGGCAACGAAATCATAACGTAGAACATACATACATACATACATACATACATTTATATATTTATATTCGTTTGTAATATCATGAGCTTATAATCTCATTTCTGAAATGACTCAGATGTTTTACTTGATGAAGCAATCAGTGTGTTACGTGTGTCGTGTGTGACGTGGTGTATTGGTATGTATTGTGTTCTCCTGTATATATAATCAATTATGCAGCTGAATCACGATTGCGTATTCGCACAAAGTCCAAAAATGTATAGGGCTTAAAATAAAAGTGGGGTGTTTTCGCCCCATCATAACTTATCTTGTTTTTAGTGAATTATTCTGTTATCACAATATGAAACAATCACTTCAAATATAAAATAATAAATCATAAAATACTTAGCTAGAAATAGCTTAAATAGTTAAAGTTAAACATTAAAGATAACTTCGAATTAATAAATATATTATTGAAAAAGGCTTAAAATGGAAAAGTTAAATCTCCCTTAGCCCACACTTCTTATTTAGACGTGTCTTCGATAAATTAAAAAATAAATTAACGTACGGATGTGATTTCGTATCAGTATAACTTCACATAGCGCTAAAAACCCTATGGTTTGATTCTCAATGATAACAATATTATTCTTCTGATATAATAGCAGAAAGTCAAAATTTGTAGGTTTAGAAAATAATCCTCAAAATTTGTTGCCAGCTCTGCAAGCATATTTTATATATACCAGCATGTCGTTAAATCCAACAAAGCGATGAACTTTGCGCGTTAATAGCAAATGTCTTTGTGGCAACCTACATTATACCCGTAAGATGAGAATAAATACATGGTTATATATTTTTATATATGGCGGACACCACGGTAACCGGGTAACACACTAAACGGCTAAACCATAATATATTCAAACATTGGTGAATATAATAAGCGGGAGTGTAATTATATAATATGTTTTTAGCATGCAGTAACGATAAACAAAGGTAACTCTACATTATATATCATATACATATAGGTAATACGCCGTATATCGTATGTGTGTACAATATTATATATATTTATTAAGTGTTTACATACGATTTGTCCACGGCCATCACACACATTATATTATATTCTGTCGAGAATATTATGCGCTACCGTATGGATCGAAAAAATGCGATTGATTGTTGTAGCTTGTCATCGTAACGGTATCCGTTTTGTCCTATTATGTATTATTATTATATTATTAAGATTGATATATTTTTAAAAATCACGATACTCTTTTAATATACACGTGTACCTATCATATAAACACGTATTTGCGTGGTTTTTTAATGTGTATCAGGGAACGGGTAATATTATTATAATATCACACACACACACACACAATATATATATATATATATATATATATATATATATATATATATATATATATATATGTGTGTATGTGTGTGTGTGTGCTTTTATATTGCATGTGACTAAATAAAAATAAATTCCATGCCTCAAACTCAATTAGAAAAAAATTTATAAAATCATTATCATCGGTGACGCTATATACGCGTTTATTTAGACACCCAAATATAATATTATTTCATACAATGTCATTGAATGATTAATGCGGCACAAAGGGTTAAACAATCGAATACATATGTATGACGACGCGTATTTATTAATATGAATACCTATATAGTCATATAGATACTATATATATCGTTGGAACTAGGTTACGAAAGTCGAAACCTAACGTAATTCGACCAACATCCCGTTGGGGATTTCACCAAAGGATGTAGGTATCTACCCCACATCAGATAATATAATAATAAATTATTATGTGGACACTGTTGCTTTATACGTCATTGAAACATTTGGTAAACAAATATATATATATATACAGGGCGTTTCATTGTATTTTCCCTAGTCAGCCAGTTAGTTTAAATGTTTTAAAAGTACGATTTCAAAAAAAGATAATTATATTATAGAAATTTATAGCGCAATTAGTAAAATTATTTATTTTTTTTTATTATTATTATTAAATTAAACACAAAATAAAAAAGGTCGGCAAGAGGGTACCGCTCTGCTGTACAGTAAGTGTGGAATGGATCACTTTCATGGATGTGTTAAATTTGAATTCAATGACATAAATCATTGTATACAAAAAACGATTCTGAGCAAAGATGGTCTGTCAGCATACATAACTAAGTGTATTCTATGACATTATTGCTATTAAAATAATTAATTTTACTATTAATAATACAATAAGTTGAATTCATTTTTGAAGAAAACATTGCATTTGAAAATGCCATTGAGTGTATAAAATATAATAATATACTTTAAAAGTTTCAAGCACTCACAAAAAATGTTTTTAAATTACAACTAAATAACTAACATTGTCATTCTTCATTTAAATATTTAATTTCGTCTATATTTGAACTTAAAATGCCTATAAAAAATTATTTTTTAATATATTTTTTTTTTTTAATTTTTTGGTTACACTATTAAACACTTACAATAAAACCTTATTTTTAATTTTCAATCCTTAACTATAAAAAATTATCATTTTATACATTTATAACTATTAAATAACTTGCAAACATTCGAAATTTTTATGAATTTGGTCAAAATTTGAACTTTAAATGCTTTAAAAAAAAATGTGTCAATATATTTATATTATTTTTAATCTGCTATTTTAACAACTTATGAGGAATATAGTATTAAATTTTCAAGAAATTTGACCCAATGAAATTGTTTTTATCGATATTTAGAGAAAAAAAATTTGAAAAAACCAAAAATATCTTAGGCCTACAATTAGCTCAAAAATTATCAAAATATTAAAAAAAAATGTTTGTATAGAAAATAATAATCTAAATATTTTGCAAAAATTTCAAAGTCTTAAATTATTCCTTTTTGAATTACATCAAAAACAGAAAATTGTTTCCGGAGAAAATGGGTGATTATCCGATGTTTAATTTCAAACGCTTATAAAACATTAGTTTGACTTTCCAATTAATTTTTTTTTAGAAAGGTAGAAAACTTATAGAAATCCTTGTGTTGAATTTTAAATCTTATATTTGAATAGAAAACATTTTATGAATTACATAATTTAAAAAAAAAAATGCAAAATTTCATGATTTCTACGTATTTTTCTCGAATTTTCAACTTTAGATGCTTATAAAAAACTATTAGATACTTACGCTCAACTTTTTTTTTTTAATTTTCACTTATAACAAGTTATGAAGAATATTATATTAAATTTCCAAGTTTTTTGACCGACTGAAAAATTTTTTATCAGCAATAATAAAATAAACCCGAAAATTATTATGTTTATAAGTAGCTCAAAAAAAGTCAAAATATTTTGAAAATTTTATAGTGTATAGAAAATGTTTATATAAACATTTGGTGAAAATTTCATACATTTACGGTTATTATTCTTTTGTTACATCAAAAATAAAAATTCCCGTTTTTTCTTATTATTTTTTTTTTGTTTTTCTCGGCGCGCTTAAAAATTATTAGAAATTTTTTTCTATCAGAAAAGATACTGATGAAAAGAATTGAAACACTTTTACTGCACTAAAACGTGATGGCAGACATAAAAAAAATGAAACAAAGTAAAAAAAAACACACAACATTGTAAAATCAATACATTTATCGCTCCGCTCAGAATCTAAAATGTGCTTCTCGTGTTTTATAACATTTTGAGATTGATGCCAATTCAAAGTGATAATTATAAAAATATATCGAAAGTTGAATGTTTTACTATAAGTTACATTTAGTATTGTGGTGTTTAGTAAATAGTAACTGTAGATTAGTAAGAAGGTAAATGTAACAAACAAATGGTAGGCAAGAAGCGAGAACAAACATGGTGAAATATACTGTATAGCGAACTATAATATATATACAAATTTAACGATTTCTATTATTTAATTCCATTTTAATTCAAATCGTGTCATAAATATTATAGAAGAAAAATGCTGGTTTCGTTCAAAATTTAAAATCTTATTAAATTATCGTTCGAAGTTATTATGTAATAATGTAATATTGTACCTACCGATAAATATTAGATTTTTTACTTCTTCTGAATGTTGTAAAAGCATTGATTATGAATTGTTTTAATTATTTACTTAATAAATTCGTACTTGGGATTATCTAACATTCAACGATGGTTTTATGGTATTTAGCTCTTGACGCGTAATCCGTATATCAGTATGACGGAAAACAGATAATGATTGCTATTCATTTAAAATTACTTTTGCTATAATAACTATAATAATATATAACCCATTCGCCGTGCACGGAATGTATCACTCTTAATAAAAAAATAAATACATAAATATTACTATCAAATTGAAAAATTTCACCAGATACGTATAAACAGATTCATTTTTTTTCGAAAATACAAGATTAATGAGAATATACTACAATATAGGATGTATCTGCGCAAAACTGCGGAATAGAACAGCCAGAAATGTACATTTTATGCGATGATAATTTTCCTTTTTGTCACAACGTTTTGTGCGTTGTGTTTCTTGTACAACATTATCATTAAATTGTGTGATTCCCGTGCGGTATTTTGGTTGCCTATTTTACAATGTGCAGTCATGCAAATCGAACGGATAAAAGGGGTAAAATTGTATCTGCTAACATTGTTACACGAGAGCATTTATTTATAATACTCGTTTTAAATGTACATTGTGAGGCATTTCCGAGAACGTCATAAAGCGTTAATATACATAATATTATACTTAACTTATAGGGATGATATTATTAATAATAATAATATGCTCGTCTGTTTTGGATTCCAGGAGTCGATTACAAACAAAAGATAATTCAGTTGGACGAAAAACCAGTAAAGTTACAAATATGGTAAGTCAGTGAATATAATACAATTACAATGACACGATATTTAGATATTTGAATAGCTAAAATTTATATCTATAATTAAATTATTTCTCTTTAACTCAACTTCACCTTCATTAACTACAATATCAAAGAAACGTTATGCAATCGTTTTCCCCGAAAAATAATATCAAAATACCAATGATGAAATTAAATAATATCGCAACCTCCCATACTTAGGTTTTTAAAATCAGAGAAACTGCTCCAAAATTCAGCCTAGAAACGCATTTGAGCATGATATACACCCATCGACCACGACGTGTCGGTGTAAAGTTTTAGTGAAAATACAACTTTTATAGTACATTAGGTAAACGAATAGTTTTTATCTTAAAACATATATAATGCATTTAATTCATATGCAAACCAATTTTCATATTATCTAACGTCAAGTCATTTAATTTTGGACGAATTAAATAAATAAACCTTAAGGTTATAATATGTCGCAATAAGGAGTAGTATATTATGCTTTTTCTATAAGACAATAAATCACACATACGTTGTTTTAAATAATTTATTTTTTATCTACATATGTGCGAATTAAATTTAAATTAAAAGTGTTACTTAGTCCAACACGGACATTCGTTCTGTGTGTACTCAAATACAATTTAGCACCGAACAAACGATTATTGTATTGCATTAAATTATTATTATAATAACGATACGATTGTTTTACATTTTTTTTTTTTAACATTTTCAACGAATTATTTTATTATTTGTTTTTCTGTGCACATTAATACATTATTATGTGCCCATTTGTTTTTTGATTCATGTGGTACAACTGACGCGGTAACCACAATAGTACACATACACCTATACTTATTAAAATATTATGATCAGTTATACCCACTACGGTTGTATTGTTCAATAATGTTTTATGTTTTGACGAATAAATTTGTACTCAAGATTGTACTTGTATAGATTACAATTATAGGCACTTACCACTTATCATTTGAAAAATATATACGTACCTATTTATACTATCGTATTATAGCGTAATATTATAAAACATCGAATCAATCATTAATGTCAAGTGTAAAGTGTAAAGTGCTGTTTAATATTTTTCATATTTACGCCGAAATGTATTTCACCACACATCACAAACAATCATTGCACTGTTTTAAACCAAACCCAGCTTAACAAAAACCTTCAAAATGTATTATCAAGACATTCAAAAATAGCCCACTAAAATATACAAAATACTTTGACTTTAATATTTTACACATGAAGGGTGGATTGATTGAAAAAAAAGAAGTCAGACTAATTGATTGATTTAAAATGTAAATTACTATACCAAAACAATCTCCACGTAATATTTAATTTATATTCAATTGTATAACTGAGTAGTTTATATCTACAACATAGCTAGGTCATTCGCCGTCATAATTATATGAGTGCAAAATATGACATAAAGTCAATATTTAATTTCGTCACGGTTGAGATGACGAGAGATTTTTCATTAAATTATTATAGTAACTGACAAATTACGGTGTTCTGGAATTGTACGCTTTCGTACTTTAATATAATAATATTTAGTATAAAAAAGACGCCACTCGTATAGTCGAATATTAAATGATTATTCGTACGTACTTAATTATATTTGCATTTTTATAATATCTATATTAATATATTTATATAAAAATAACTATCTAACACTTGACGATGGTAATACGATTATAGTTTGAAATTATGTATTATTCCGTTGTAATTTTTAATCTTTCGATGACACTAGACGGCGTGTAATGCCCTATGTTCACAACATTAGTTAATTGGATAGGTATTTTCGTACAAAACGATTCAATTAGGTTTTAAGTGTAGGACTATTTGCCATAACGTAATCATTGACAAAATATTGTATAACTTTTATTATAGTTCTAAGTTTTGTAAAAATAAAAAAAAACCTACATAATAAAACGCAAACAAACAATATTAGCTTATCTATTTGATATATTATATATACGACGATAATATAGTACAATAAGACGCCACTGTCTTATACAACATTAATAAAAAAAGCAAAATTAACTAGCGAACAACAAGTTTTATAAATATAACCAATAAAATTCAGTAGATGTATTACAATTATATATGTACCTATAGTTTAATCAAGCTCTACAAAATATAATAAATAAATAATAACGTGTTAAACGCATATGAGACATATTTTCCTATTTTTAAGGATTTATGGTGTTTATATATTATAGTGCACACTACAAGAAAGTATAATAAAATTTATTACCGCTGTTAAAACGATATCTAAATAAGTTCAAATAAGTTTTATTCATATCGAATCCGATGTAGGTATATTTTTAAATAATAATATTCACATCTAAAAATAGTAATAGAAACGTTGTAAATATACTGCAGAGTAATTTTTTCAAAAGGTAAATACTCGTTTTCTCGAAAAGTTTGAACGTTTTTGAAAGTATTATAGAACAACATTTTTGAAAAAAAATTATATTTTTACTATTATTTTGGTTATCTGCTATATGTTTTTATTTTTTTTTTTTTTTTTGAATGACAGCTTCAATTTCATAATCTTAAGTAAACTATTTTTCTGAGAATTTTGAACAATTTGTTAGTTAGACTTAAGTAAAAATTAAGTACTTTAAATATTTATAATTATAACTAGCTGACTACTCGTGCAACAGGATCCTTTTATATAACCTAATAATTATTGGTACGCTTGAGAAAAAATTTCCAACAAATAGTTTATATTATATTGTAATGTTTAGCTCAGAAGAAAATACTAATAATATTGACACTTTATTTTTTACAACAATAAAAATGATTTTATTTTTTTTTTATCTCAATATAAATGCCAAACGGTAGTTACAAAAATGTACAAATACAATTTAAATCTATTTTTAACAATACAGTGTGAATATAATATAAATTTAAAAATGCTGTTATCAAAGAGATTATGTTCTGATCACGGGATGAAGGGGATGGTTATGACCGTATGAAGTAATGTAACTAGGGATAGAGAAAAGAATCTAGTTGTGGGTAGAATAAGAATGAATTTTAAAAGAGACACTATTTCGAAAAGATCTGACACATCTAAAGACCTATTTAAAAGGCAGTTATTGTTTCACATTTGTGAGCTTCGATGCGTCGCGTTGATAAAGTTTGAATGAGTAGGACTTCACGGATAGGTGAATAGTTATGGTGGGTGACATGGGCATGGCGAATGAAAGAAGCGTAAATTAAGAATCTATTTTAAACATTTTCGAGGCGGAGTTGATCTATTGGAATATCATGAAAATGTGCTAAACAACCACACCATATTCGAAAAAAAATCTGAGAAGGGAAAAGTACAAAATACAGTGACAATAGGAAGATTTGAAACTTTGGTGTAACGTTTAATGAATTCTATGATTTTCGACGCTCTATTTACGGTTAGTTATAATGGCTTGATGTCAGAATAATGCAATATATTTCGATAGAAATACAATTTACAATTTTGAATTCAATAACCGAATATAGCTAATGACTAATAACTAATAATATAATATGTTGCTGAATTTTCGTTTTAAAAATATTAAAACTGATAAAATATTAATTATCATAATCTTATAAATTATTAACCATCTGATTTATTAGAAAAAAAATACATAGCTAGTATTGTGTTATAAATTAATCATGTTGAAATTGCCTGTTAATACATAAATTCTTTAGCCGAGTACTTAAAAATATATTGTTAGTAATTTTACATTATACCTATTATGTTATTAAGATTTTATTCAAAATTACTAGTACACTCAAACTTAATTTCCATACTTTCGTCAAATTCATTTCCTGAAAATCCAATGTACCGCCTGAAACAACAATGTGTTGCTTTCTACAGTAAATACATACAGATACGCATAAATTGTAGCCAACGCATATAATTACAACTAAAAGGTGTATAATATCTATTATACCTATTAATGATAATAATAAACAATTATATATAGGGACACTGCTGGGCAAGAACGATTCCGGACATTGACTACTGCGTATTATCGAGGCGCAATGGGTATATTACTTGTTTATGACGTGACAAATCTGGATTCATTCGACCATTTGACGTACTGGTTAAAGAATATTCAAGAGGTGAGTTCTAACGCACGTCTTAATGGTATAATAATAATAATATGATGAACGATAATCTAGTGGTCATACTATTATTTATTATAAAATATGTTTAAATGTAAAAATTATAATAAAATAACACACATATTTAGAACGCTTCGCCGGACGTCATCAAAGTTTTGGCTGGTAACAAATGTGACAACGAGACAGTGAGAGCCGTGGACAAAGCAGACGGAGAAAAAGTGAGCATTTAGTGAATATACCTATACGAAATTATTATACCGTGTTCGGTCCATCGCGTTGGCAGTTAAATATTTTTTCTAACGATAATCTGTGAAAATAAATAAATTAGTCGATACACTAATGTGCATATATATATATAATATCCATGTCAAAATCTTGTATTGCTTATTATGTACAGATAGCGGAATGCTACGATATGCCGTTTTTCGAAGTCTCGTGTAAGATGGACGTAAACGTGGAAGAAGCGTTTCAGGCATTGGCCAAAATGATCAAAGAACGTTCTAAATACTCGGTGAGCTACCACACACGCAATAATTATACCATAATTAATTATAATATGATATGATTATGGTGTTAAATATCACTATATGGCACAATCATATAAAGTTATATACAGAGGCACTAATGTATTTTGAAACATAAATAAAAATTTTATTTGAAATCAATACACCCGCCCACTAACAAAATAATCCTAACGTTTTACTAAGTAAAATGCGTAAACCATTTTTCTTCACATTATACTCACCTATTTACTTATTTACTTTGAATTATATTTTCAAGCTTTTTGACACAACTAAAAAAATGTAATTGGCATTTATAGAAAAAAAACTAAAAATAAAAAAAAAATTAAACTACAAACGCTCATTAAAAAATAATTTGACTTTCCGGTTAACTTTATTTTTGTGTTAATGGGTTAGGGTAAAAAATCTTATATTAAATTTTCAAATCTTAGATATAAACAAAAAATTATTTATGAATTTTTAACTCAATAATTTCTACATTTTAGTGGTTTTGTCGAAATTCTAAATTCAAACGCTCATAAAAAATTATACTTATAACAACTTATAAGGACCTTATTGTATTAAATTTTCAAGTTTTTTTAACAGAGCAAAAATTAATTTATCTACAATAATTATAAAAAATAGTTTCAGTGTTCTTAAAGCATATCTTACGCTAACTATAATTGTATAATACTATAATTATTATAACTCTACTAGAACATAATATATATATCTATATGTTATTATTATTTTTCTTTTAATACATACACCATATTTTAAAAACCAAATTTATCAAATTAAACTACTCAATGTTAAATATATTTTTTTAATATTATTCCTATATATTATAGCTACTATTATTATAATTATTTTAAAGATTTTAAGATAATTTAAAATGTTTATTAAATTGGAAATTGTGGATAATACTGGACTTCCATAAGAGTTATTTCAGTACGGTCCAGTAATATGTTACTATAGATATATTATATTTTATTAATAAAATAATCTTGAATTTAACATGAAATTGTCTTATGACAAAAAAATGTTCATGTTTTCATTGATTAACGAATGACAATAGGCAATGGTTGTGGATAGTAATGCAGGCCACCTCTAAATTCTTTAAAAAAAATGCCACCCAGCGACATTCCTCCCTTCCCTCGACCAACTAAATGCGTCCCTGTCTATATAATATGCACATGTTAAGTTCCATTATCTATTATATACATTTAATTTTTTAAAATTTTTTTGTTATAATATATTTTAGGGAGCATTTGGGCTGAGAGACGAAACGCCGAGAGAGAAATGTTCGCCACTATTCGAAAAAGCTTTTGCTGAATCTACAAGGAAGTGCAGTTCCTGTTAATGTCCATAATTGTAATAATAATAATAATAATAATAATAATCATAATGGTTTAGCTATTTATATTTTCATGAAAACCCAAAAGCCTATTAATTACACGTGTTGGCTTATAATCGCCTATTCGACGTTGAGAAATTGAATAAACATGCTAAAACAACGGAACTTAAAAGTTGTTGATTAGTGATTACTACAACATAAGTAGTAAAGACAAAATATAATACGCATTATATTATAACGTTATTACAATAAAACAATAAATATACTAAAATAATACGTAATGAATTAAATTTATTACCTATAGTATATACCCTTGATTATATTTTGTAAAGTTGAAATGCACAAAATCTTTTTTATACCGTTAGAGTAAAATTTAATTTGCCACGTAATATTTCTCTCTAAATACATATAAAATTATTATATCAATACTTATCTATACGTTCAATCAAAAACCAAAGTAAATATATAAAGACTTTAATATGCTTTAATATGCATACGTAAAAAGTGTGTCATCAACTAATGACAGGGTCAGATATTGTAATTGTTCAGACGACATAACATTTCAATTTTAAGTATTTAATGTTGACATAATTTTTGAAACGGTTTATATTATACTATGTATAGTCAGAACAAAAATATTAAAATATAATTACATTATGAATAAGTATAGCTACGAATCTTTCACGTTTTGCCTTTATATATTATATTATTGTTTCTCATATTATTATTATTATTATTATTATTATATACATCTATATTATATTTTCCTGCGAATTCACATGTATTTTTTTAAAATTTTATTTTGATTTATACCTATTTGATGTTGTATACCTAAAATACATTTTTGTTTATTGTAAGAAATCCATTGATCCATTGATTAATTTAATAAATTGGGAACATAATACAATTTTTGAAATAATCATCATTATTATTTTATTATTATGTTGTACCTATTTACTATATTTAATAGAACTGTCTAAAAAAGTTAATCATGTAACATTGACAGTAAAGTGAATTCATAATCTACGCAAAAGTAAAATGTGAAATATACTATAACCAAAATATTTTTTAACCGATGACTTGTAATATTTCTCTGTCAGAAATTGCTTATTTTCGTGAAATTAAAAGTTTATATTTTGATTTAGAACACGTTTCAATAAAATATCCACTTTGTATAATTGTATTAATTAAGAAACTTAACAGTTATTTTTCTGAAATATTGTCTTTTATGTTGTTAAGTTAGAAGTTTTCAACCCACAACCCACAATTAAACTTTAACCAAAATATTAAATTGTATTACAATAAAATAAACAGCTTTTTTTTGTATAGGTACTATAATATAATATACCTTTAAACATGAAAACCGCTAATTTTTTAAGGGGTTAAAATGTTGAAAACTTAAACGAAATATTAATAAAAATTAAAACATAACAATTAAAATGCATATTTGAATAATTTTAAAAATATTTTTTAAATGGTTATTACAAGTGGTCCCAGGTCTACACCAATATTAGCTGTTGAATTATTACAAAATACAATATTCAAAAACTGTTTTGGACATGAATGAGAAATCTGTATAAAATAAAGATGCTTGTAAAATTTAAATAATACTATTGCCACAATATTAAGAATAAATTATGTTACACGTCGTATAAAATATACTTATAAGTATAGATAATTTAAATGAAAAATCTTTAAATTAATTTTTTTTTTTTTATGACAGTTTTGTGCAAAAAGTATTTAAATGAAGGTATACGATAACGTTTAAGCGTTGCAACATGCAGCGAATGCGAAAAATTAAATCCATTTTTTCCCTAAGTTAGGTTAGACACTTAAGCTCAAAGTTGCCAGTTTGACTGTACGTTGGTTCTCACAGCACGTATATATAATATATTTACCAAAAAAACGATAATGCTCGTTTATCTATTGGCAATTAGTTAGTTTCGATGGCCGTCTGAAATTCAATTATACGGTTTTCTTAAATATACAACGATCAAAATATTCACCTACCAATTGGATATTCGAACGATGTGCATCAGTCGTCAGTTGTATGTGTACGTATATGTATAATAACTTAGAATAGTTTTTACGGTAGACTGCAAAAAATAACACTGTATTAACTGTAATAAACTACTGTTGGCTCCCGAACAGGAAATATAATAACAATTGAAAACGGTGACGGAACGTATCAGACATTCAGCATACGGACTATATAATATATTTTAAACGGGTTGGCAACATAACTTGTATTTAAGAGGGATGTGTGCACGGATACCGACGAGATTTGACGACCTTTTCGGACTGTCCAAGTGAGACTTGCGGACGAGCACTGCGTTCATCACAATAAGCATCCCTACCACAAAATGAAAACAAACCAAAGAAACGTCGTTTTTCAGTTGTGTACCATTGTTTTTTTTTTTTTTTTAGATACGTGTATACATTGGAACAACCTTCGTAAATCGCTTGCTAAGGATATATTTTATTATGTCTTACGTATTTCCATGATGTTGAATAATGTTATTGTGCCGTGACGACTATTTCTGCAATCGGTTTTATTATCTTTCACACCCGCGGTATCCCTTTTCTTTCTCGAGTCAGCGCTGTGGGCGGATGTCGCATCTCGCATTATACGTCTAATGCATGTATATCATTATTATATTCGAGTAAACCAATAAGGAGTGAACCGTTATTGTTTATATTTACTCAAATAGGGTTGTTCGTCTGTTAACAAATTATACAACTAACACATATAATTATTATAATATGCTTTATTATATTGTGTGAATGCATATAATAATATTCTTTTTATAATATGTCACATATTATACTATTATAGTATATTACTAAAATGTTATTATATCATATTAATTAATACCAGCACATAATTATTGTTATGTATTTGCGTTAATCGAACAATTGATATGCTAGTATTATTTGTAATTACTAATTACATATTATTTGGTTGAACTAAATTCAAAATAAAAATATTGAATGTTTATCGTGATTAACGTCTGTTTTCAACAGTATAATAATACACAATATGCATTTTCAAGTAGACCGAGTACTATAAAAAATTATAATAGGTACAATGGTCTGTTATATATCTAGATCGTCAATGTTATTTAAATGTATTTTTATTTATAATTGGTATATTTTTTCCAAATCAAGCATTAATGGTTAAATTATAGTATATATATAATAACGTTTAACACTTATTATATATATATTAGTAGAGTTATTATTAACATATATTAACATAAATATCACGTATTCATCCACATTATAATCATGTAAAACTAAAAAAAGTCCATAGAGTAGTCAATGGCTTACATTGGCATATTTTGATTTGGTCTTGGAGGGAGGATATATATTTATCTAGATAAACTTCTATAGGTAGATATACATTTTAGCTATTACATCATTTGTGTATTTTATTAGATTTTAAAAATTCTTAGAAGTATTAAAAATGGACGGTGTTTGTGAAAAAGGATTCATGTCCAAAATGATGGTTTTTCAATAAATGTAAAAATATAATAGAGTACCCAACACAAAAATTTTCAAAATTTAAATTGAATATAATTATTGCTATTTTAAATTATTTTAAGTAAAAAAAAAGATTTTCTTTTTTTATAATTTAAATAGACTTATGCTCAATGACACTTATTTTCTGAAAATGTTCATATGACTTGTGCCGTTGTGCTGTGCACCAAAAATACTATACTTCTACTAAAATTTCTAATAAAATAGCTATTAGAGAGGTATTTGATTTTTAATGAATAAAAAACAAAACAAATTTATACTTTTTCAAATATTTATTACAACATGCATTTTTATTATATTATAATAAATGATTAATAAACTCAACAAAATATTTAAACTTATTTTTTTTTTTAAATTTGTAATATAAAAACAAAAATTAATATTTACTAACTTTAAAACATTTAAATAACACACCTGGTACTTAATATGTAATAGATAAATATACATTTAATGTATTTCTAGTTATTTGATTCAGATGAAATAAAAACAACATTAAAAATCAACATAAATATGAAAATAAAATAATAGTAAAAGGTATAATAGAAATAAAAAATAATCACTTGAACAGACTTTAAATTTGTTCATCATCACTTGATATAAAGGATCAGTTATGCCTCCTTTTAAATTAAAATTTTTGTAAAAATCATGATATAGGTACTTCAGGTATAAGATTTAAAAGAAAAATATCCTTTTTATTTTCATCTGAAATTGACAAAGTATCTTCATAAGCTTTTGGTAGTCAGCAGTTTATAGATTTTCTTCTCATCATATTCATTTCTTGAAAATCTTTTTTGTTTAAAGAAGTTTTGTATTTAACTATTTTTGTATTCTCATTAGTGTATCTGAACCACTTTACATTGAGAAAAATTATTGAATCTCCATGTTTATTCTTTTTTTCCCCTGATATTTATGCTTACATAAGAAATTAAAATCAAAAAATAGATCTTGCTTCATTTTATGAACATAAAAACTGTTTTTCTCTGCTCAACCAATAAGTTTAGCTCAACCATAAGGATAATTAATTGGAAAAAGGTAACATTTTCTAACCTTTTCTATTTTGGCATGGTCTGAATCATATTCCATTCTAGTGTCATTCTTGAGATGGCAAATTACTCAAATAATGAAAAGTACATGAGCCCAAGTCATTTGTACCTCTTTTCACTAATGACTTGTTCCATAAATAACAAAAAGCCCTTGATGTAAACATATTGTGCACTGTAAAATTAAAAGTCTACAATTGACGTTTGTAGAAAGGTAAAGATGGAGTAGCTAAACATTGCTGTAAATCAAATGCAATAATATGTGTATTGTCTGATATAGATAAAATGTTATCTCTTTTAGACTGGTAAGTTGCTTCAGCATTATTATACACTTGATGTACATGAAACATTAATTTTGATGACGTATACCCATTCCTAAATAATTAAAAATAAATACTACATAAATAGTATCTAATTAAAAATGACAACATTTTACTCCAATAAGTAGTATTTAATATAATGTGTTTATTTTAACGTTATAAAATAACCAAATATATTGTAAACAATTAAAACTATTAACACATTAAACTTCGGCATCCAAACATACCTGTGTATTTGAAAATGTATTTTTCTCAAAATTTTTTGAGGATGTATTGAATTTATTATTTAAATTATGTCGTATAAAATGTTGCAGCTCCAATTTGTCTGTACTCTTTCTTAAACAATAAAATAATATCTTCATTATTTATTTTATCCAAAATAAGCTCAATATACCTAACACATGAACTATTTTTTATATCAAAGCCATAGTTTAAATACATAATACTATAAAACTGATTATTATATACAACACAACTTCATTGACATATCAGTTATTAATATACAATATAATATAATAAAAGTAGGTAATTTGTATAAATTATATAATAATATCATTTACTTACCAGTTGCTAAAAACATTAACTCTGTTGTTCTACTTGATATACTTGTAATTCGTAAGTAAAACATTAAATATACGAAGATATAAAAAATAAGTAATTAAAATCACAGAAATAAAACATTTAATATCGACATAAATACGTAAACGTTACACGAAATATATTGTGAGTGTCGCCTGTGCCCTTACACACAAAAAATACACATTACATTATCTATAAATAACTTATGCCTTTTATCACATAATACGTTGTTGGACTCGAGTCATTTCTCACAACACAAATTATTTCCGTTATGACGAATCAAAACGTACAGGACAATAAATTGGTAACAAATAATTATGTGCCCATGTTACAGTGTAAGCAATCGATGCGGCACAAAATATTCTCATAATTAACTATATAAAAAAAAAAATAAAAAAATAGTCACTTAAAAATGACCAAAAATGGACTTGAGCTCTTTCTCACAAACACTGTCCACATCTATATAATATTATTTTAAGAAAAATAAAAAAAAAGTATTTAGTATTCTGGAATAAAATACATAGAAAACGTATTTTTAAAGTATTTGAAATACCAGAAAAGTATTTAAATACTTAACAAGACTGCTTAGTACCATTAATAATTGATAGAATATATAATGAATGCTAGCACCATAAGGATTAAAGTGCATACAAAATAAATAGGCTATTATGGAATAAAAAACAATGAAGAAAGGTCCAGGAGTCTGGACTCCAAAAGCATCCATAGATAAATGCATTTTAAAAAGTAAAAAAAAATGTTGTGAAAGACGGAGACTGCAGTTCAATTAAAATTACAAAACAAAAATATAAAATAAATAAAAAATTTTTATTAATAACTGTCATTCACAGGTCGCAGTCAAAAATATAAAAAAAAAATCGGAAAATAAAATAAAAATGAACAATAATACATTAAAAAAAAAATCGTGAAGAAGTATGGTAGATATCGAGTGTACATCATCATTGAATAGATTACTGTAATGTATGTGTTCAATTTTAATTCAATAATAAATTATTGCTTACCAAGTGGTTATTAGCAGAGACTGTCTATAATATACTTTATGATATTCTAAAAATATTTTATAATTTATTATATATTTATTTTTCGTGTTAATAGTTTTTCTTGTGACACACTTTACTTTTTGTATACTAAAAAAATTAATAAATCTTAATTTAAATTTTTTTATTAATGTACCCACGTACAGTTGCACAGGACATATTTTTTAGAGGAAATTGCCCCAAACAATTTTAGGTAGGCAGGTAATTTTGTTTGTTAGGGTAAAAAATATTTTTTCATATTTAACTATCATTATTGAACAATTATAATAATATATTGATTATAATTCAGAGTAATAAATTAGCATTACACAATAGGTAATATTATATTGTATATTTTTTGTAATAAAAACAAAACTATACTTATGTTGTTTTTAATGTTATGTGTGGATGGGTGGGTAGCTTCAATATTTGCCCTTGTGGATAAAACGTTTGTACGCCACTGCCCACATGTGACAGTAGGTATACATTAATGTGGTGAATCGCACAAATACCAATAATTTGGTAATAAATTGTCCAAAGTAGGCATCATATAAAAAATGTATTTAAAATTTTAAATATTTTTGATTTGATTTTCAGTTTGCTCCTTCAAACGTGGTAAGAATTTTGATTGGTAATAAATGTAATATGGAATCAAATAGAATGGTGTTGACTGAGGAAAGGAAATTGGTAATATTAATAAGTTGTAATTAATAAAAACAAAAATTAATTACAATTTTTTTCATCCAAATTATTATGAATTAATAATTACTGTATTTTGATTTAGAAATATTTTCACTATCACCATTGTTAATAATAACTGTAAATTTTTGTAGGTAGCTAAACATTTTAGAATACCCTTTTTTGAAGTATCTTCTAAAAACAATATAAACATAGATGGTTCATTTTTGAGAATGGTTTCTATGATAAACAATATTGAATTTTAAAATATTATTAAACAGGTAATTTTTAAGTAGTAAATATTTAAAATGATCTACCATATTATCAATTAAAATAATTTAATTGAGTATCTTATAATTTATTTACATTTATATTGAGTTATAATTATATGTATGCATACAAGTGTTTAAACCAACAGTGGGGTTTTGGCATTCTTTAAAAGTATAACAACACTGTTTAGTTATTAATTATTTTCTAATGTTACATATTTATAAAAATAAATATTTTGCTTTTGTATGTAATGTTTAATTACATTTGCTCTGTATAATACTTTCTCCTTAAATATCATTTTTGAAATAGAAATCAAACATCCTAAGAAATATATTTAGTACTGATAAATGAGGAAAATATATTAAATAAATATATAAATAATATAAATAATTTCACAACAAGGATTAAAAAACCAAGTAGAAGATTAAAAATTGTGCAATCTTGCAAAAATTTCAACTAAATTAAATTAATATATAATTTGGTTTAAAATTAAAAAAAAAAATTCAAGTGCATTTTATTGGTAAAATGTTTTAAATTGTTAGTCCTAAATTCATAATTGTTTGAAGGGCTACTAGTCTAGGTCTAGTTGTATTTATACAATGGTGGCCATTGTAGTTGAAAAATGATTTCAAGTAGAATAATATGAGCAACAATTTTTTCAACTTTAAATGTAAGTATAAGGTTGGATAAATCTTGATTTATAATTTCATGCCAGTCCCTTGACAAATTTTTAAAAAAATAAAAATTACAAAGATAAATTTTTAACATTAAAGCAAAACCATTTTTGTTTCCAAATTTCTATTTGGGTTGGAAATTTAAATAATGAGTAAATAAATAATTAAATTTAAACGTTCCGTATATTTTTTTACTACTATTAATATAATGAAAACGCAGTACAAGAACACAAGCGCATTTGTCTACCATAACACATTTATTGTTACATTTTGTAGACATATATTATTATGTAGGAGTGCATGGTGCCATTAAGACTTTGTAAAGTAACTGTTACTGATAAAAAAATTACAATATTATGTTATTATACTCGGGTGGCCAATGGTCATTATAAGTACCCAGTGATAGCTTATTTTATTCTTATAATTACGATGAACACGTTTAAAAATGAACGGCGAAATACATTGTGTACCTATACTTAATATTATGTTTGTTTTTTTTTGTTTTTTCACATTGTTGGAATAAATTAAACAAAAAGTAATAATAATAATACAAATTACCGGGAAACAAAGGAAACGACGAATACCTAAATACATTAGGAGACAGTTAATATAATATAATATTAAAATAATACATAGCGGAGAAAATAAAAAAAAGAACAGATAACCGATATTAAAGCTGTTGTGAGTATAATTTATGATATATTATGTATAATATAATTGAAACGATTTTTTTTTACACAGTCGTTAAATAGGTCTACAAATAAAAATAATCGACAAAAACCGCTACAAAACAGTTCTGAGCGCTCGATACATAATATAATAATATAATAATAATCACTAAAGTGCTATTTCATACAGGTAGGTATAAACCACGGTATAAGGTCTTCTAGTTCTAATATGACCGCGGTAAACGATATTCATGACGTGATATTATATCATATGAAAAGAAAACAAGTGATAAAAAAGAAAATAATAAATCAAATCGTTTAAAATAATAATTCATCAAAACATCATAATATGTAATATTATACATATTATTATAAATATACCTAGGTACCTATTATTATAATCATAATAATTGTTGATAAATACATAATTTTAACATAATATAATATTATAATATAAAATAAAAAATATTATTACTACATAGTCTAAAATAATAATATATAAGCCAATCATGGTAATAACACGAGACGGTATAAAATAAAAGTAAACAACAATAATTATAATATTACCTATAATACAGGTCACGGACGCGATGTGGTTGCCGCCGTCCAAAATTAACAATGGGTATAATAATATAATCTGGACTGGGGTCGTCGTCGTCGTCAACCCTGCTACAAAATTAATATCGAACCAACGACTGGACACGCGATTATTATATTATTATTGTTATACGGACGACGCGTTTAACACTATTTTTTGTATTTGCATGATTAAATTTTTATAACATTATATTATATTTATGTAAAGCTATCACAGCGCGGTATTATTCATTAATTATTATTATATTGTTTTGCGCGCACGCCAAACGGGCCGTCGTATTCTCGGCCGACACGCAAAAATACGCGATAAATGTACCGGAGTCGATCATCAGATTACGCTGGACGGAAGTATGTCCAACGGTCTGGTTAGCGTGCTGGTGCCGTTCTCGGGGCAGCCGTTCTGCACGAGCAAGTCTGTCAGGGGACCGACGTCTTGGACGGACGCGGCACCGGCGGCGCTCCGGCAAGCCGTCCGCACGTGTTGCAGGCACGTCCGGCCCTCGTGGTCCACGGCTTTGGCATTTGCTTTGTACTGCGGGTGACAACGAAACACGAAATTAATGACATTGTAATAATAATAATATTACGTATTATGATCACTACCGAAGTACAAGAGACGCAATAAATCACATACTATAAATAAAATAGCTGCGGGTCGGAGTAAATTTAAGTTTTTTTTTTTTTTATTAGTGTGTGGGCGTAGGTTTAGTCGAATCTCGGGAGGAATAATTTTTTTAAATAAAGCTTACACTTTATGGCGATTTTGTCACTTTCCGTATTTTATCAAACACTGTAGTAGGTACCTACATGCATTATAAATGTGTTTTTTGATATTTTTTGTGTACATTTATTATCAAGTATAGTACACTAGAAAATAGTACTATAGATAATAATATTGTTCTACATTTTTTTCTTCGTAAATATTAAATATGGCTATGTATTTTTATCATGGTGGAGAACTAGAGTGTTGGGGTAGGACCTAAGTATACCCTTTTTTCATGTAAAACAATATATAAGAATCTGTTGGGAGAAATCTGTCTGTTTTTTTTTTAGTCTACCCTCCGTAAAGAAGTTTCACTTTAATAATTTAATGTCTGTATTCAAACAAGAGCATATGTGTTAAACCTATCAGTTATTGGTTATTACCTACCTAAGCTACTATAATATTGTTTCATATCATTACAGCACAGAGTTTGTACCGTTTTAAATTTCTCACTTACCCATAGGAGTAGCTGCGCTACGGGAAGGTTGATCATGGAGCAGGCTAGGTGTAAGGGCGTGCGCAAGTCACGGTGGCTGACGACGCAGTTAACCTGGTCTGCACTGGCGTGGGCCAGTAACAGCGTAAGAGCTTTCATGTCACACCTTCAAATGATAGAAATTAATACATATAATCAATATACCCAATTAAAAGTCCGTTAGGTTGCCAAAAGCTTTGCAGATTTTCTCAAGTATATTATAAACGATAGTGTTTTTTTGGGATGATTTTTGAAAATAAATTGCATTACTCTCAATCAAAAAAGTACAGTGGAACCTCGATAAGTCGAAATTCAAGGGAAAAAAATTGTTTCCATTTATTGAGGTTTTTGACTTACTGAGGTCAATAAATTACTTAAGTTTTCGCATGGAAATGGAATTTATTTCGACTTTTCAAGGTTTTCGATTTATTTAGAATCGACTTATCGAGGTTCCACTGTATACAGTTTTAATCATGACTCACCTGTACACGGCATCGATGAGCTGCTGCGATAAGTTGGGAGTGTGACTTATCGCCGGTAGGAACTCTTTGGTCTCGTACTTGCTACGTATCCACAGTTCTTTCTCTTCCCGCATCGAACCAGGATTGGGTTTGGTGCGGTCGGGACGGACGTTGGATTCCCATACAGAATTGGCCAGATCGTTACCCATCGCCATCATTACCTTAAGGTGGGAAGGTCTAGAAAAAACAATTTGTTTTTGAAAAAAATCGATAGTATCGATTGCTATAATATATATTAATGTAATTAATTAATATATATATAGGGTTAGAATTTGAGTAAACATATTTATATGGTGAAACGTGTAAGTACATAAACTAAATTTTAATATTAAATGAAAATTTAGAAATATTCACTCTTCTTTTAGGTCACCTATACCAAATTCGAACCCTAAATAAATTCATAACACTCACGGCCATCCATCCAAGTCGAGTGACCGAACTTTGGATATGTGCGAGCCCAGGTTGCGGTGTACACCGGAACACTCGATGCACATGAGTATTCCCAGATTCAAACTGGCCCAATCAGGATTTGGAGAATTGCAATCAGCGCATTGTCCGTTCCCAGGTACTCGGGTCCGGATGCTTTGCACGTCTTCCGCTCGGTTATAGGACGAGCCGAATTTACCACCGATATTCACTTTGTTGATCTCATTGCTCTATAGAAATAAAGTTAAGTATTTTTAATATTGGTATATTAAGTGAATATTTAAAAAATAAAAATATCTTTTATAAATACACAGGTAATACTAATAAACACTGACTTGTAACGAGTTGAGAATCTGTTGTTCGATGGCAGCCACCCATTCGTCTCGGTCCTCCGAACTATTAGCTTCGAACTGCCACTGTTTGTTGTCCAACGATACGATTAAGAATTCGTATCCATCGGTGTCTAGAAGTGTAAATATTATATTAATTTTTTATAGCGAACATTTGTGATTTGACTATTATCGTTTAATGACATAACGAATTATTTTTATAGGTCACCGTTGTCACTTATATAGTAATCACAAATTCGTGATACAAAATATTACATCCGGAATGGTGTTGATTATTAGGTATCGTCAAACGCTTAACATAAAATTTAATAATTAAATTCTGTACAGGTACAGTGTGATCACTCAGATTTAAGGTAACACTAAATATTTTAGTCTATATCTTAAATTTAATTCAGGTTTTTTTTTATACGCTCTTCCCCATTTCGAGTTCTATAATTTAAATCAATTTTTTTTTTTACACAACTTTGACTTAAAAAGTTTTATCCTAACTTAAAAATTGAGTTATTGAGAGTGAGTTAAAATTCCAACGAATTAGTACAAACCATCCGAAATCAGATGGAGGTTCAATAAAAATAATGTAAATAATACTAATGACAAAAAAAATATTGCATTTTAATTATTATTTTTTTATTGCATCCATGTAATTTCGTATGAATTTTACTGATTCATATGATTCTTAACTCGCTGATAATCACTCAATTATTAAGATACAAAACTTTATAAGTCAAAGTTAACTTAAATATTGACTAAGATAATTAAGTTAGGTCCATACTACGTTTTTAAAATTTTAAAGTTCATCTTTACAGATATTTTAGGATTTTAGAGCAAATATTTTGCTAATTTTGTATGCACGAGTACACGCATGCATGTTTAATGATTTGAAAATGCATTAAATAAACAGCCCTAAATTAATTATAACAATTTACATACCTTCGCACTCTTGATTTTTTATGTTACTGCTTTTCATCCGCCTGTGTCTCTTTTTTACGTTGGGTGTTTCGGCTTTGAGATCGATGTTGTTGGCCGATAGCGAAGTATTCGACATGCTTATTGCCGATTCATCACCATTACTGTAAAACATACACATATACTAATATATTTTGGAAATAATTTGATAATACTTAGGGCATTTCCAGAGTTTTTATTCTAAAATATAATAAAAAAAAGTATTTAAAGTTTAAAAAAAGACTTAAGTAAATCTGTTTTTTTCAAATATGATACATATCAGGATTTTAAACATTTTTTAAATACTGTTATAGGCGATAATATTATCTATAAGTTATAAAATTTGATTACGAATGATTAAATAATTGTATATATTATACGTCAATGGATGTGTATCTGCGAAACAGAATTGAAAATTTCACCTTTCTTATTTTTGTTCGAATTTAAAATATAAAATGACTAACTTTGAATACTATTTTAATATAATATGTTAGTTTAAAATTTTAGGAATTCAAATTTTTTTTTTATCCATGTATAATAATAATTCTCATAAAAATATCTTAAGTATTACAAAATTTAAATAAAGATGCTAAATAATTAAAAAAAAAAAATTATGACATTTTGGTTTTTGAGACGAACAATATTACAATAATCAAAATAATTATTTATCATTCAAAACTGAAGACACATCTACCAACATTTAAAACTTTAACGTGAACAAGTGATTAAAAATAAAATAATAAGTGACTTAAGACTTAAAGTTGACACTAGTAGTCCTGTACATTATCATAAATATTTACTTAATATTTTTATGACATATAATTATCTGCCTTTTAATAATAATAGTAATAATAATAATAATAATAATAATACACATACAATAAATAAATACAATTATAACTCACGCTGAAACGCCGTTCTTATAGCTGGGCTCCTTCAGCAGTTCGAATGCGGTGAGCATCACTTTGTCGGCTGTCCGTTTGTCTTTCGACTGGAAATTCGATATCGATATGTTCGACATATGTTCAGATATACCGTTGCTGCTGTGATGGTGATTGGCCGATGTTGACGACGAAGAAATCGACATGATGGTTTTCGATCCCCTGGGTTTTTGCCCGGGCACCTTGACCGTGACGTACTGAAGGGATATTTCTTTGCCATGCACGTCTTCCATGTAGTCCTAAGAAAAAAAATGGTAGACGTGACATAATATATTTATAATATATACAATAAACAACATACGCATAATATAGACAAGAAAAACTCGAAAAGATTCGTAATAAAATCAGTTAAGATAAAAATAAAAAAAACACTGATCAACGTTCTCGGTTTAACCCGCAGATAAGAGAAAAAAATTGGTGGTTAGAAGTTTAGAATAAACAGTGTAGTATAGTTTTAAATTATAATCAGCGTTAAAAATATATTTACATACTCGATATTTTTTAAATACGAAAAATAAAAAAATCTATATCCATTTTTAGAATATAATTTATGTTTTTACTAATTTTGTATTTAAATAAAAGTCATTGTTACACTTAATTAACAGTACCTATTTGTTCAATATTCATTTGTACTTGCACAATAATAATATAAGTGTGACTAAAAATTGTATGTAATTGCATTTTAACGTGAAAAATAACACTTTAACATGATTATTGTATGTAAAACAACGTATGTTTGAACGTATGATCAGTCTAAATATGATAATATGAAACCAAGATTTTCGAAATTATAACACTAAAAATAAAAATGAAATAAATTGAACCATACAAAGGCGAAAAAAATAAATATTCAATAGAAATAATAAATACTTAAAGTATAATTTAAGAATAGCTAAGTTGGTAAACTTATTAAAATGGTATTTGATACCAACAAAATTATTAAACAACTTTTACTCACACCTTTTACAACAGGGATCGGCTCCACCTTTTTTTATGTCAAGGGCCAAGAAATAAATATACATTTTTCACGGGCCACAATTTGTATAGTCATATAAAATTTAGTTTATTTGAATTCATAACTGTTAGCTGTTAGGTATATTAATTTAACATGGAATCTACAAATAAACGTTTTAATCCGCCGTTTCCGTTCCATACTATATCTTGGTTCGTAGTTTTTATATATAATGTTTTTTTTATGCAAATTATAAATTTTAATCTCGGATCAGATAAAATTGCTATGAAGGCCGCAGGTTGCTGACCCATGCTTTATAAAATTGAATTTACAAATACCTAAACGATAGACACTCATATAATAATAATAATAGCTGTTGGAGTAATTTATTGTGAGTACACTTGGTCGGGAATTTTACTTAAGTATACTTAAATGAGAGAGTCTAGTTGAATTGCAATGTCTATTATGTTATTAAAAACACTAACCACCATCACAAGCATATGGTAAACAGAGCTTAATATACCTACTATAACTTCTAAAATAAATAATAGTAATGTTGATTTTTATGGATAAAAATAATTAAATTTAATATATTATTGTATACTGACGTGCAAACTCGGATGATACGTCAGCCGCCCGTCGTCGCAAAGCGTAACATATTTCTTCTTCCACTCTTTGTTTAGACCTTTGCTACTGCGTTTGTATAAGTAACCCTGCTTGAGAGGAATGGCCCGACCGCTACCTAGCTCACCGGTGGCTAGGCACCGATTCTTGTCATCCTTTTTGGACGGGTTGAACAGGTTGGATCGTCTCCGGGTCTTCCTGGTTGTCGTGGGCGTAGAACTAGGTGTGGGCAAGTCTTTGCAGGGCACCGACAGCCCGATGGCAGAGCAAATACCTCCACCGACGCCACTGCTACCTCCACCGCCGTCGAACGCGGTTTTTGTCGATACATTGTTGTTGTCCAGAGCTATAGACAATTCAAGTGGTTGTCGGTTCAACGCAGACGACAAGTTTGACCTGAGCACCGACTCCTTGAATGCGCTAACCACGCCACCACTGCCGTGATGGGAGGGTGATGCGCCGCCGGCACCATGTACTGGCGGCGACGGCGACGAGGCCTGCGAGAACGTCCGCGAACTGGTGGCTGGAGATTGCATGTGTTGATAGAGTTGGTGGTGTTGGTTGCCTGTGTACGATACAGACTGTAAACCACTAACTGGGGTAGTGGTTGACGAAGAGGCAGGCGTTGAGCACCGAGAGTCTGACAGACAGTTAGTAGATGCCGAAAGCCTCTGCTGGATAATCTTTTGACAAGCTGTGAACACGTTACGTTAAAGGTATTATATGATTTATTTAGTATGTATTAAGTGTAACTGAGGGTTTCTCTCAAAAACAAAATATTTTGGGTGTAATTCAAAAATGAAATATACAAATTTATTCGATTTAAATTGTGGTATATTTTTTAAAAGATCTAAGTCGTATACAGGCTTTCGGCGTAAAATAATGGATAAATTTACAACTCTTGTTCATCATGTAATTAATTTGTTGTTTTAATTGCTTAATACAAAGCAGAACATAAATAATAGGTAGCACATAAATATTGAGATAAAAATCCTTTTTATTTTACTATTTAAAACGTAAAAAGTTATGTCCTTTTCAACAATACATTTTTAAGCAAACCCAACAAACCTTTAACTTATATTCAAGTCAAAAAAGGGTTTAGAAAAAATAAAACTTATTATGTTCTAAGTGTTTGGGGTAAAGCCGCCTGTAAATATATTTCTGATTTGAACCATATTTAAATTGTCTGGACTACACTTCCACTGAAAATCTACTTGATTTCCTCGACCATACACATATTTACAATTTATAATCTTAATAAACTATAAAATGCAATACAATATTTACCTAATATGTATTAATTAGTTATAACTTATTTAAAGACACATAACAAAATATAGGCACAGTTTCTTCCTTAATAATTAAGAAAAATTCCACATCTATTATATTCTTACCGTCTTGGAATACCCTATCCACGTTTAAACCATACGTTGCGCACGTCTCGTAATACGAACATCTCTTCAAGTCTGCCGCCAACTTCCTGGCTCTTGTGTCGTCTATTACACGAGGGTTCGTTTCACTAATGGCGTCTGCGCAAGAAAAACACAGTATACGGTTATTATTGTTGTCTGTCATATAATAAGATTTATCATATAATATGATATGGCGTCCTCCAATTTTATTATTTTATAACGATCTTTATGCTTATGTATATATCATTTAAAAATGAGTTCGTCATATATGTATTACACTATTATGTGTACACATAAAACATCGCCAATAGTCGAAAATGTAAAAGCCATTAAGTTCGACTCAAAAGACCTTTCTTTTTATTACAGTGGTGTATAAAATAAGTGTCCGACAGTGCCTATAATGAGATACGGAAAACCGAGAAATTCAAACATTATGATCTGCTCAGCATCATTATGCACCCCAATAAAAACTCCTGAAATATATATATATATGTGTGTGTGTGTGTGTGTGTGTGTGTTTATACATATTTATACTATTTTGTATTAAATTTAACCAGACTGATGAATGAGTAATATATACTGCTGATTACAGACGCTCGTTATAAGACTATCGATTTCTTATGCTCACAAAAACAATTGCGATACGTCGTATAATTAAACTAAACACGTATATGCAAAACTTCTAAAGGATAGAGATCGTACTATAGGTATCGATTTTTTCGAGCAAGTCAAAAACCGGGGGTGATTCGCACACATGGATAAAAGTACACGTGTGCATGCCGCTAAAAAGTCCCTGAATTATTCATATATATTATATATACGATACTCGTAGTAGGTTTTCGTAGGACTTTCTGAAGGATAAAGAAATCGCAGTAATGTACATTTTTTTTATCCAATACACTCTTATAGTATGTTCTCGCCCCTCTGCAAGTGTCGAAAAAAAGCTGACAATGCGTCGCGTTTATTCTCTCGTAAACTACCTTCTTGTTCACTGCGGTACTCGACATCGAGTCGCAGCAGCAGCAATTGCGCATATACTGAGGGATGCCTCGTGTACAAAACAATATAAGTTTATATATATATATATTATTATTATAACAATTTATAGAGGTGAGTACTCACCCTGTGTGCCGACCAAGATGAGTGGTATTTCGGCAGAGTTTCGGTAGTGTGCCATTTTCGTGTAATATCCGTACACTGCGTTGAAGCTTGCTTCGTTCTCCAGGCTGAACACGAATATAACAGCGTCCACCCAGGCGGTAAACTGTAAATAAACGGTAATATTATTATTATTTTATCGAATAAAAACAGCAATAAAATCCAGCTGCTGCAGAGAGGTTGTAATAACATATTTTAATATTATTTATGAGGTACCTAAGTGTATTATCAGCGATATGTGTATAAGTAAATCGCGCGCAATAAGATAGCAACATAAATGACGATATTATAAGATAGGTACCGTTGCGAATAACGGACACTGTTCCATTTCGAACGCAGAAAACGAATGCTGTGATAATACGCAGTCGGCGAAACGTGCGCCCTCGTCGGTCGCGGTCGTTTCAACTCTGTCGCACGGGCACGCGCCGAATCGTCGAAAGCGGTCGATATGACGCGTAGGAGGGTTGTTATTATAGGAGGTCGTTTGGGGTTGACGATGACACATCATGGACAAACGTGCGACGGCCACCACCACGCGTTCGTTTTCAAGGACATCGGGCCGCCTAGTCACGGGGACGGTCACATAGACGATAGGCAAAAATTGTCGAAAATTATGTGGGGGAGGGGCTGAATGCCAAACCGTATTTCCCCTGCATGCCAGCCACGATCACCAATGAATCGATTATCGACATCACCTTCTATATACTATTAATATTATATAGTAATATTAATATATTAATAAACTACACGTACACATAATATACTACATAAACCAAAGTTCGGATTTATAGAAACTATTGCATATCCATTTCTTGTATGTACCTAGTAAAATATATTATCAAAATAAGTATATAGATACGTTTTGGTAGATAGATATACAGCAGATCAAAATGAGATATTTTATTTTATATATTCAAGGATTTATAATATCTAATTAATATATATCATAAATCATATTTCTTACCTAACCTCTAAGAGTTTCTGGTATCCTAATACCACGCACTTTTGATTTTGACATCAATACGGTCGATAAACTAAAACTGCACAATTTATCGGCTCATTGTAGGTATATAGCAAATTACCACACATCATTTTTAATGTTTTAATTTACAGAGAAGTTATCAGATAGCATATTACAATAATCATGCATAAATATAAAACCGAGGGTGATTTTAGTCACGATTAGAAGTAGATTAGTGGGTGTATATCACGATGTAATATACAACTATGGACTATGGAGGATAAACGTGTACGACGAGCATATATATATATATATATATATATATATATATATATATATATATATATATATATATATATATATATACATTTAAATATCGATGTAGGTATATATAATATACTTAGTTAAGTACTGAGAAAAGTTCGGTCCCGGGATATGGACTCAACGCCTCTAAAAATAATTATTCGCAATAAATGTGACTATTTTATTTATAGTTAATGCAATCATAACAGCAAAACAAATATGTAAAGTTACATTATTACTATTGAAGGATATAAATAATCATTGTATATTTTAGAGGAGGTAACTTCAAGATTTCTCAAAAAAAACTTTTAAAAACTTTTGGAGGGCCAAGTATCTTCAAGCCCGCATTATTCACACCTATAGATTACGTGTACACCAAAGCTTCTTAAGGGAGGGTCAGATCATCGTGTGATCACAAACGAAGTCTGCCGCTTCACATACTACGCACGCATGCTTGTGTGAAATCAAAGAGTGTTTGTTATTGCATTTTATATTAAATTTCTTCTCAATATCTGCGTTTATATCGTCTTTGCAGGCTGGGTACGGTTAATATATATATATAGCACATCTCAATATGTTTATGACCTATAATTTATATGTATAGGTACCTTTATTTTCTTTTCAAACGATGAACGGAAGAGAGAATATGACAGGTTGTATATTATATACAATTTCTACAAATCATAACAGATGACGGAGGAGAAGAAACGATATAAAATTTAGTAGATAATCATTTATATTTAATGATATTTATTATATGTGTAAATATTACAAATTTTGAGAGAAAAAAAAAACAGCAATCAGGTCGAAAGCATTACAGACTGGTTGTACACTGTTATCCTTACCCTTCCGTAGAGCAGCTGCTGAAACTATATGACACTCGAAACGGGTTATCTGCATAAAACTATGTACTATAATAGCAACTGAGATATGTAACATATAACAGGAGTATGTCACCTTCAAGGTATTCAGGGTAATTCGTAATTTTACCGAAGAGAGGAGATTTTGTCCACCGACGATATAATAATATATACATATAATGTAAAGCGATTCGTCAAAAAATGACACAAACAAGTAAAAGTCTATTCGAAGTCTATTATTTTATATAGCATATTCGTAGGTAGGTTATACATAAACTAACGCCAAATATGCGTGTTTCAGTACAAAACATTCGAAATGCGTATTGCGTCTAAGTGTCTATAGGTAGGTACTTATTTTTAAAACAATCAAGTTTAAGTTGTACTAAATCAGTTGGGTGTTTCATTTCGTGAAATTTATTGAATAGTATGTATACAAAATAATAAATAATAAAGATACGTGTATCGTTTGAACCTCAAAATAATAATTTCAAACGGATATCGGAAAAATATATTTGCCGACTGTTATGCGTCTAATTTACAAGGGTCGAGGAATACGATTTCTCCTATAAAACCGCGTTACGAAAATGCACAGTTTTTGCAATGCAAGCGTGTTTAATGTTCGTACAAGCGTTTATAAAATAGTATCGTAAAAACTATAATAATACATATTAATATGCATGTAGGTACCGTACAAATTCAGCATAAAATTGCACATTGTCCGTTTGCAGAAACAAATATATCACTACCTCCCTTCTACGCGGTTTTAGTACATTTCCAACAAGATAGAATTGGTATTATCGCACAGCTCACATATAGAATAAAACGCCTATTGCAGCCGTATACGACCGCGCAGGGGAGGAGATGTATCAATCAAACGAAAAAGATATTATTGTATGTTAGGTATACGAGTACTTTGAAAAGAAGAAAAAAAATCATTTAGATTTCAGTGTCGATTGTGTACGTACAAGACGTACCTAAGCAACGAGCGTGTCGGTTATTATAATTTTAGGAAACTATAGTATATATCTATTATAATATATGTATATAATATTTGACAGTAAAGGGGAGTTTTATTTATTTGTATATCTATCGCGTATGCTCATCAAAAAGCATTAAAATACAGTGTGCGTTATATACGTATAATGCGTATAATGTTATATTGCACTCGACTGTAGCGTAGCATAAAGTTAAGACCATTTATCTTTTTGACTTGTTTTTTGCTGCATTTTTGCGAAAACACATGTCTTTTAATTTGTGTTTGGATTGATTTATTGTTCTGCAAAATAAGAATTTGTTTTAAATTTTAAATACCGCCTATAGAACCATCTATAATTTAAATAAGTGACAAATACTATGCTTGTTAAAATAATAGCCTGATTAGTATATGCAAAAAAGGATAAATATTTCAATTTTAAAAATATATGGAGTTTAGTTATATTTATGGATATCAACGATGATACATTTTAGTAGTATTTTTACAGGACGATTGTTTTAACGCGAACTAATTAAAATAACATGCAATAGCTATATAAATTCTAATAAAATTAATAAATTAATGATTTAAATTATTATGATTTTAGATTTAATTTTCTTTTTATAGTATTTTTCACGCGTCTTCCCGGCATATATGCTAAAAAGTAGGTGGCAGTATAATAGTTTTATTTCTAAACGATTACTCTGTGCAGGTAGGCAACCCTTGTTTGATGTTTTAAACTATTTAAACGTTTAGAGTTGTTGACGGGTTCACGTTCTATAGAATCACCACTCACCTCACGTGCACGGCATAGATGCATAACTATAAGTCGTCGCCAGTCACGCGTATAAAACGTATATTAATGTGTTGGTTGAAAAAAGTTTTGTGATATAAAATGTAATATATTGTGGCGCGCAGAGGACTATATAGATACGATTAAAGAATTACTGAAGAATTGATTCACATTTCACTGCACTATCATCTATCTATCGCGTCTTTCACTATAAAACTTTTGAAGTTTGAAATTATATTTCAGAGAAGAATAAAAAAAAAATAAAAGAATATTTACCAAACATTCTATAAAAGAGTACACACAATAAAGTATGATTTTGATTTAAAATCAACTCAAAAATAAAAATCAGTGCGGAAACATTATCACTTATTTGATTATGCGAAATGCGAATAGTATAAAACTATAAACACACTATATACTCGTACACACGTTACATTGCATTATAAAAAATCATAAATACGTTAAATATGATTGAAAATCTATAAGACGATCATTTAAAACGCGCGTTTTATACGTGAATTTTGAAGTGGCACATGTGTATATTATGCATTATGTACACAGGGTGAAATGTGATTAAACTATTTTGGGTGACAATTTAAAAATAAATATTCAAATGATAAATTTTTAAATCCTTCAGATACACACTATAGTTATATAATATACAAATATATAATATTATAATATAGGTGTAGTTGAACAAATTTTAATTATTGTCAACAGCTGCGTCGAAAAACCGCGACTAACAATTATTACGAATGCCACACATATAGATTTAATATCTATATAATAAATTTTATTATACACGCCACAATAATATTGCGTGCCTTGTGCAGGCGATAATTCAAATGGCGCACGACACATAATCATTCGCGAATTGTTACACGTCGATATACATATAATATATATTATATATAATACAGGATGTTTCACCAAACATGCTCATTCCAATTTTTGGAATTGTTTAGTATATTCAAGAGACGTGTTTTCGAATACTAAGATTTATTTAATACCTTTTAAGAAGTGAGCTGTGGTGATATCAACATCGTTTTTTTCAAATGCCAATTACAACATTTTTTTAAACTGTAAAGCAGACGATTTTTTTTGAAAATGTTGATCCTACCTATTAAATATGATGTACTAAATTAAGTTTTTGAATTATTTAAATGTATATATTAAAAAAATGAAAATAAAATGATTAAACAAAATTATAAATGGAATCGCCACAGGAAACTTCTTAAATGGTATAAATAAATGGAGTATTTCAAAATGTGGTCCTTACAACTCTAAAAATCAGTTTTGAATACATTCATTATAAATGAAAAATTAATGATAGCATACTTGATAAATAACCCTGTATATTCGTGTTAAATGATTACAATATTAATTTATGTTTGCCTATAATATGCGACACGAATAATATAATATAAAGTATCTTCAATGATTACACAAGCGAAACGGAGTTTGCTAAATGAGTCAATTTGTTTGTCGTATATAATATTAAACTGTCATCATAACTTGAAAATTGTGGCAATTTTTTTTTTACATTATAGATTAATTGCTAGGTAAGCTATAAATTAATTTCACAACTACGAATTATTTCAAACTTTTTAGTACACATTTTTGTATATTTAGAGATTTTTTAATTTTCAGAGCATATTTTGTATTTTTACGAATTGCAGTGAATATTTAATGATTAATACAATTTATTATAGTAATATCATTGATTAAACTTTTATTAATAAAGTCACTATTAACAATCAATGGTAAATAGTGATAAACAGATTAAATTAAAAACAAAGATATTGATTTGAGATTTTCAATTTGTAGCCAAGTATGATGAATTTATGGCCAACGGGCAATAATAAGCTTGTACTTCGAAGCCTGTAGTTACTTAATGTTGTATAATATTGTAAATATATATATTGTTTGTGAGAGCATTTTTATAATATTATTCTTCGATAACAAATATACTAGTCGGCCTTTCTCCTTTGGCTGAACGAAAACGTATTGCGGGTACTATATAGGTTTATTTGTAGGATTGTTAAATGACAAAATCGAATCTTCGAAACTTGTCTGACGTAATCTGCTTTAATGTTTAAGTACCTACCTTATCGTTTAACCCGATCCACTGTTCTTTTTTACGTTTCACCCGCCACCACTTATTATTCAGCAAAAGATCCGCTAAAAGGACTTATGACAAACGCTAATGTAGATCCAAATTTTCAAACTTAAATTTTTATTTTTGTTTATATTTAGAGTTATTCAAATATTGTTAAGTTTATCAATATTTACATTTTATAACGTACCTATATATTATTAAGCTTATTATTATTAATTTAATTAATTAAAAATTAAGCATACTTTTGTTAGAAAGGGCCAAGCCCGTAAAAAAATAATAAAAATAAAACAACAGGTCAGTTCACTAAGCATAGCTATTATTAGTATCCTTAGGAAATCAAGCATGATGAAATGGCGCAAATTTGAAAATTCAAATAATCGGGATTTGAATAAATAAATTATGATAAAACGGGGACATGCGCGTGCTCCACTTTAAATCATTATTTAAATGTAGGGCAAGATTGTATGTATATACACCACACACACTATATGTATGTATGTATATATATAATGAAACCATGCGTTGTTCTAAATTAACCATTATTTGGAAAACGTGCAATATACATTGTGTACTCGCGCGTAAGTTTATATATATAATATTATATACAATCGATGGCGCATAACGAAACGGGGACTTTCCCGGAAAATCTCGAAAGGGTCTCCGGAAACGATGTGTATCGGGTAAAATTTGTGAAGAAACTTTTTAGAACGCTATTTTACGCAAGAACGTCTCAAAGACATAATATATATTATACAATATACATTATCTTGATACAGAGAGCGCTGCCACGCAATAAGCAAACCTCTGGAGTGGCTTTTTGGTTTTTGTCAGACAGTCCGAATGTATACATGTAATGCGTTATACGACTTACGATTATTAAAACAAGTCCTACGAAAACAGAAAAATAATACTTTTCGAACATCGTATTGCGAAGAACCATTATCGTTGTGGCCGCTCAATATTCGCGTAACATACATACCTACATAATGTTATATCGCATTTGACTAATATGCGTAGGGTGAGGTATACGTGGAGGTGATGTAAAATTATTTTTTTATATAGAAGCGGGGAAAAATAAAAAATAATTTATGTACCTACCTATTTTTATGTATTATATTATGTTAAACAAACTTTGGTGGGGGGAGGTGGATATATAACATATATATTATATAATTTTGAAGACTGACACATTTGTTTTACAATTTCAAATAAATACTTTATTTATTAGGTATACTGTTCATAACTTTGAACAATATACGTCTCGTCAAACTTAACAAAATAAAATAAATCATTTAGTACATTATTGTATAATAATATAGTTGATGGATTTGAACATGGGATAGCCGTCACTGCAATCGGCAAGTTTTGGGGCAGTACTAAACGCGTATATGGACGGCACCGTAACCCAATTGATGCGTTATTGATCCGTGACTCAGTATTCGCCCAGCCGGCTATCTATGTAACTATTCAGCGTTTTCCGCGATTAGGTTGTTGATTCGTTATTATAGGTAGATTGGATATATATATATATTATTTTTCATTTTGATTCCGTCACGATTTTCCCTTCGATCAGCGCATAACCTATAATACCATATATTATATATGTTACCTGCATCATCATTGCGTGGTGAACTTTATCATAAGATATAATATTATACAAAATACAAAGTATACTATGTCTTATAAGACGTCTACAGAAAATCACGATAATACCTATACATAATATACGAGTATTAACGGTTTAAAGGGTTTCCGCACAGAACCGTTATAGGCAGATAAGAGTTCTAAAACGTTATTTGTATATGCATATGTAAATATAATGTGTCATTTTCTAATAATAAACAATTTGTTTTCTATATAGTTTTTGATGTGCCATTCGTTTTCCTTATTACGATTCAAATATCGATTATTAATTTCGACCTTATTTTAAAATTCAAGTGATGATAGATCAAAACCAGACGATCAAATTATCGGGTTATAATATCACTACGACGCCTGGCGCGTTTTATTATTCCCAAAATTAATATGCAATAGGTAGAATAGACAAAACAATTGTACGAGAAAAAAGTTTACCTTGAGTTTTATTCCACTATTCTAGAGTATGGTTTTGCAAACATGATTTTAAAACGACAGTTGACTGGGCGTCGAGAGGAAC
>JACXSJ010000403.1:49001-86208 GCA_014851325.1 Pentalonia nigronervosa
ACACACACACACACACACACACACACACACACACACACACACACACACACACACACACACACACACACACACGCACGCACGCACGCACGCACGCACGCACACACACACGCACGCACGCACGCACGCAACCCTGATACCTATAAAATACCACAATAACCGGGATGCAAAAGAATTAAACTATACCTATTAAGTGTGTGTATATATTAATAAATATATTGTTTACGAGGAGCAAATATATGAAATTTTAATGAAAAAAAGGTTTAAGACTAAACAAAGCGTTTCAATCAATTGTACAATAAACTCGTATAAACAATTAATGATAATAAATAATTATATTTATATATACCGATATGCAAAATACACAGAATATAAATAAAAAAATTATTTAAAAATTGAAAAACTTATGAAACCAAAATTTACAAGGAAAATATTTATACGATGAAGGCGAAAACTCTTCACTCTGAATCTGAGCGTGATCGATACACCTGTGCTATTATTTATTTTTTTTTTTAATGATTTATACATGTGGACTGATTTCTGCATGCTAATCGGACGTTAAAATACTAATACAATATTACAACACGGCACATTACCTATATTAATATATTTACACATACGCATACAACCCACACATCATGGCCGGTAAAAAAAAAATAAATAAAAAATATAACCATTGTTTAGAAAACGATTTCGACACCTTTTGTGTGACGTGCTCTGTCAACGTGTGTGTGCGAATAAGGAGGATTAAAAACTTAATATAAACGTTGGATTAAATGCATTCGTATATGGTGTGGTGAATACATAGGTGCGAAAATGAATAATATGATATAATATTATATCGCATTACTATTTTGTGTATGCTTTATAGGTGTGCGCGCGTGTGTACATAGCGATGAGGTGTAATGTTCACAAGGCGCGTTCTTCGAGCGTTGCAGGAAAAAAAAACGATTTCATCGATGACAAAAGGTCCGGTCGAGTGTAAAGCGCACAAAAGGCTCGTCGTCTTGCGTCCAAAAAAAAAAAAAAAAAATAATAATAATAATAATAAAAACGGTCGTCAACGATTAGATTGCCCGGAACTAACGGACCGGATGTGCATATATAGGTATATAGAGTATATCAGACAGGGTCACCTATGAGCTCCCCCCCTAATCGGATCGTAAATCCCGAAAAATTTCAAGTGGATATACCTATATATAGCGTGTAATAATATAATAAAATAATGATAATAATTCAAACCGACTGGATACACATATTATATATTGTACCCGTATACAGTGCGATCTATTTAACGTAAGACACTCATTATTTTAAAAAGTATTTATGTTTTTGATAATATTTTTATTGCATGGTATCAAGTCGTTGCAAAACAACATTTTTTGAAAAATGTTGTTGTTTTGTAACTTTGTACATCTAATAATCGAACAAACTATAGGTACAGAATTACAAAGGTATCGGTAATCTCGAACGCATTATTCTCAAGGAAATTATATAAATAATATAATTTGTAAAATGCACGTTAAATTGATTTTTTCATAAAAAGCACTCTTGTGCGTGAAATCCGGAAACTCATTGATTACAATCGATCACGAGGCCTTATTTTCATTAACTCTCAATCGAAATCCCCCCTTCCCACGAACAAAAACTATGTATATGACATAATTATATTCTATATAATAATATATGACCGGCAATCCATTTTCCTCAATTCACGAACGATATTTTTATATTTTCTCACGCTTTCCATTTTTTCCACATGAATGAAATACATATCCGTAGGTATACAGAGTGATTCATTTAAATGGCTACATTTATTTCTTCAATCTATTTTTGACATACATATAAAATATATATTTTTTATTCAAAATGATTTAAAATTAATGGAAACTTTAAGTTGTGGTCCACACTACAATTCGTTTATATTTACTTGAAATGTTTATTTATAAAAGTATATTTATTCAATATCTAGTATTAATATGCCAATAGATTTAAAAAAAGAAATTTGTTGGTAAAGAATATTTTAAAATTTATAGCATAGCTATTGCAACAGTTTAAAATGCATTTATGCTGTATATATTACGCACAATAACTTACATATATATTATGCATATACATAAAAATATACGTATATAAAAAATGTATATCTTAATAGCTTTACATTTACGGTAGGTGTACTTTTAGAAAAATTTTTAAAAAAGTACAAAAAGAACGAGACGGTGATTTCTCTCCATCAAATTGTGATGTTTTACGACCACAGGTTTGTCATCAGTCATCACTCACTGCCAATAACAAATAAACCCAGGGTGAAACGTCAAAAGAGAGTAAAACATAGCAGGTAGTAGCTATATCGCTTACTATTAGGTAGGTTCAAGAGCCGACGAAAGAATGACAGGAAATAAATATGACAAGGACGTTGCTGGTGCTGTACGTATACATTATGTATAAATTATATAAATGTATAAATAGAATATGTATATTTTGACGATTTAATAATTGTGTTATCCCACTATTTGAGTAAATTACACCAGAAAAATTGTAAGTGGTTAATTTTGGCTATATAGCTTCGAATCGATAAACCTATAAATTTCAAAAACAAACTTACAAGTTAAGCTCTTCAACTCGCAATATTCAAATAGTGCATATAATTTGAAAAAAGGTGGGGTTAATGTGAGATAACAGTACCCGGTTCATTACGGCTATATTTTCGAATCGATGGACATAAAATTCCTTACATTCTAACCTTGAAATAGCAAGTATAAATGCTGGAGTTCCTCAAGGTGGTATCTTATCTCCATTACTATATAATATGTTTGTCTCTGATCGACCCACATTACCAAACACCTCAGTCGCGGACTACGCGGATGATAAAGTGATTATCTCGATTAACAATGATCCATCGTTGGCCTCCTTTTATTTGCAAATCCATCTAGGCATGATGGAAAAATGGTATACCAAATGGAAATTTAAAGTAAATCAAAATAAATCAGTACACACTACTTTTACACTAAGACAAGCACCTTGCCCTAATGTCAAACTCTATGGCATCCCTATCTCTTCATCACCCTCAGTAAAATACCTTGGTCTAACACTTGAACAGCGCTTGACCTGGGCTTAACATGTACGCGAAAAAAAGACTATCTCTAAACAATCGACTACGTATGCTTAAGAATTTAATTGTTAACAAAGCCATCCCTTTTAATATCAAACTCCTCTTGTATAAAACTTTATTAAAATCCATCTGGATATAAGGATTACAGCTATGGGGAAATGCTAAAAATTCAAATCTGAATAAGATACAAGCTTTCCAAAATATGACCTTAAGGAAATTAGTTAACGTCCCTCCTACATATCAAACCATACCCTACATACAGGTTGTAACTTAAAAACTATTTATGACGAAGCTAAACGTTTTTATAAAAAATTCCATAACTGTCTATCTTCTCATTCAAATCCTCTCATCAAAAACTTATCATCCTCCACAATCCCAGGTAGCCCCCCAAGGCAACTTAAACGTAAATGGTGCAGAGATTTATTAAATATACACATAAAATAAAAATTAATTAAAAAAAAAAAATTACTCGTATAACTAAATCACATAAGATTTAAACAAAGTCGAAAGTGTCATCAGTGGGTGGCTTCTTTCCTCAAATTATGTCAATCATGTTTATTTATTTGTTTCCCTCTTATCTATCGCACATATATTTATTATGTCTTGGATATAAATTGTATATTTTCTTCTAAAAATAATAAAAAAAAAAAAACATCCTAACCTAACCCTACAGCATACACGTTGTCTAAAGCAAATTTTTTGTTTAAGTACCTAATAAATATTAATCTCATAAATCCAATATTGAATGAATAAGATTTTAGTTATAAACATGTAAGTCTCAAATAATATATGCATATTAATTTTGGAAAATGTTACCACACTACGGAGTAGTATACCAACTAGGAAAATTAGTGTGGCGGATTAAATGTATCATCCTGCAGTATACGTGGGACAAATGACGATCAACAGTGGGTGGAATTCAACGAGAACGAACCTTTGCGGGATGACGTTAAAGTTACTATTTCGGGTCTATATAGGAACACATTATTTTATTGTTATTGTACGACGACGAAAATGGTGAACGCAATAACGCAAGCGTCGTCTCCATTTTAAAATACATTTCATTGGCGTCGTTCTGTGTATACAATGAGCGTAGGAAGGTATATAATATAATAAGCATTCTCTGGCTGGGTTTTATGTAGATAGTCAAATTATTTAAATCGCCTAAAAATACGACTGTTAACGCAAAACTTACGATTGAATAGACTTTTTACTACGGCCACATTCCTTTAAGATGTTAACATGTTCACACAATATTCTCTAATAAAGGCACTATTTGATTAAAGGGCATATCACCTAAAGCAAAAGTTGCGATAATTTGATGCGAAAAGTTATATAAGTATTCAAAAATATAATATATAGGAGGTACATACTGTAATTGCGTGATTAGCTTGCGGAAACGAAAATAATAATGATTTATTATTCATTCGTCGTAGGCAGCATTATATTATTAATTATTATATAAGTCGTAGCCGTCATACCTTCGTAAGGAATGGAAAAACTTTTTTTTTAAAAGATTTAGAAATTGCATGTCTTAATTCTATTCCACCCACCAAAATAATCAAAAAACCACACGATACTTTATAAAATATATAACAATATCATGATTATTCAACTTTAAAGAACGCATACATGGTTTGTTCAAAAAAAAATAATAATAACACAGTACGCGCGCGGGTTAAGCGTCGCATAAAAGAACCCTTCGGGTGGAATAGTTAGTACTTACCTATACCTATATAATATGTAATATATTGACGAAATAATCTGCACGGAAACCTGGACATATACCTCAGTTATACGAATATGTATCTATATACACTATATAATAATATATATAATCAACTGCAAACACTCGACATTTTTACCCCGTCCAATATTCATTATTATATAATCTAAAATATATTTCTTTTTATATACACATTTTTACATAAACGAAACAACGCAATGAAAGTTGCGGCCGGCTAAAGATCACCGCCATTGTCACTAATGCATATATATATATATGCACATACAGACTGATTCTTTAAACAGTTAACACTAATTAAATAAATTGAAAAGTGTTAGTAATTTTTAAAATATTGTTTTTATTTAATTCAGTCAATCTTAAATAACATTTAAAAAAAAATAATGATTTTTTTACAATTTTTTTTTAATGTTATTATTATTTAAATTTTTACTTTTTTGAACGACAGTATATATTTTTTATTTCATATTCCAAAACACCTAGTATATTTTTCTGAGAATAATTATGTTGGTAGAATAATCAAATATAAATTAAATGGGTGGTTAATAAGTTATAACTTAAAATTATTTAAAGATACAAATAAGAGCGAATTGGAGTGGCACAGAGGTACCCTACACAATAAGGTAACCACATAAAATTCCCTAACAAAAATCTATTTTTCCACTCATATTAACTATAACGATAAAAAATTTAAAAACGTTAATACTTTTCGTGATTATAAGTATTTACTGTTAAAAAAATCACCCATTTTACTGATAATTGCATAAACATAATTTAAATATCGTATAGTTAGCGTATGTTTAGCAAATCTCAAATACCTATATTAAAAAACAGTGCCTTAATCGTCCCAAACAATGGTTCACGATTTGTCCATTCAATTTTGGTACCTAAGACTATTATTAAGACACTGCCATAAAAAAAAATAATCAATTCGGTTAAGATTCAAAGTACCTATCTATATGATATAACGATATAAATAACACAAATTATGCCAATTCGGGCTTACCTCCTCCTTTTGAAAATTACCCGTGGGAAGACCTCAAGATTACTACGTAAGTCTATATTGAATTTTTATATCACAATACGTCCTCGATTATATCTTAAATTATATATTTAGAAGTTTATTATGTAAATTTATGATTTGCGAGATTTCTAAATATTTTATACTATTGTTATTATATTTATCGTGGAGTACTGCGGGAGTGTAATATGCTAATATCATTAATATTAATATACATATCTGCAAATACAGATTGAAAATTACGGAACACATTAATATATTTTATAAGAACAAATAAACAGAAACAGATATAATTAGTCACAATATTAAATGACATCAAACTTTAGACAAAACTTCATATATTATTAGTTATTTTCATTTCTAATATGAGTTCGTTCTATAGTAACTCAGAAATATCTACTTATATATTTGTGCAATAAGCATGTAAAATGATCAATGAAATTTATAATAACAATATACTACAGTACAACAAATATATAATTATGCATGTTGTTATACGACGGGTAAAATACTAATAATATAATGCTGAGCGCATGCTGTACAAGTTTATATTTCGGTGAACACATATGGCGGTGAAAACTCGAAAATCAATTCTATATCGATTGAAATTCAAAAGTTGAAAAAAGTGAAACGGCGTCGTTGTCGTTCGTATATTACATATAATATAGTATGTGTTTGTGCCACGTGCACGTATTTTACATTGTATTTACTACAAATATGATCTCGACAACGCGCCAGGAATGACGTTAGAGAGCGACGATAAAATGTTGATCTCCTTTAAGTATATAAGATACAAATATTAAATGTGAAGCAAACTCGCTACCACAACAAACGGTTTTCGAACTATTGCCGCAAAAAGAAATCGAAAGCTTTTTATATATGTATATATATAATACACCTAGCATTGTATATCGAAAACGAAATGTCGTTTTATGAAGACTCTTCGCGGAGAAAAACGTCATAACGATTAAATAATACTACGTCCGCGATTTTAATCGATATTTAAGGACTGTTCATATCAATGCGTAAGACATTTAGAAAACTTAAGTGATTATGAAGAAGTAAAAAATGTTTTTATAAAACTTGCGGAGTAAGTTCACTAAACGTTTTAATATGTTTCTTGATTGCAGTAATTCTATTAGGTTCGTTATATTTCATAGCTATGAAGCCGAATAGTTTTTTGAAAATATAAGTAAATTTGAGTATAGATCACTATATATACTTACACAAAGTACAATACGCATACATGATAAGTGAACTTTAAATGAAAAATTATAAGCAAAAATACATTTTTAGCATGACTCATTACAATGTTCGGTATTTATAAACCAAAATCTTCAGAAAAAATATGTTCTGCTTTAGATAATAATAACTTTTTACTAAATGTGAAAAATTGAAAAGAACACAATGAAAAATTTGATTTTAAATATTAAAAAAGGTAGACAGGAGGGTATCTTTTGCTGGACAGTAATTGTTGAGTGTACCATTGAACTGGATGTGTTAAATTTGAACTCTATGATAAATCATTGAATACGAAAAACGATTCTAACAGATACAGTATGTCAGCCTAGCATATTTTATAACAATATTATCATTTTAGTAATACTAGGAAGGTAGCTAGATTCAATTTCCTATCAGAAAAAATATTGAAATAGAAAATTGAGCATTTTTACTACCCCAAAAAGTGATGACAGACAGAAAAAAAACCACACATCATTGTAAAATCAATATATTCTTTCGCTTCACTCAGAACCTAAAATTATAAATTGAAAATACATCAATTAAATTAAAAACCACAAATATATTGATCGAGCATCAATAATTTCTTCGCTGTAAATAAATACAACTAAACTACATACAGATAGCGCGTAATCAATTGCAATAAAACAATAAACTTAAAAATGGATTAATAATGAAAGAGTGATATCTAGTTGAAAGACTACGCATTAGGCAATTTTTTACGAGTTGGAAAATGGTCTCTGCTATAACGTACGTCGTACTTGGGATTTTATAAATGGTTTTATATCGCAAAACGGCAATCATATGATAACCCGCAAAAACAGACTGCTGTCGAAATTTGCGCCCTTCACCGTGAACATTATACGCTATACAACAGCTGTATACATAATACATAAATACATACATATTACATATGTATATGTACAGAAGCAAATAAATGAAAATAGCATTTGGCGAACACTTATTGGCAGTTCAGCATGTACTCAATAGAATATATACATTTACACAGACTACAAAGTGATCCACTTAACCGGCAAAACTAAAATGATGAATAAATCGGTTTATTTTTCAGCTAGTTTTTGTGATTTTGAAAAAAAACGTTTTTTCTCGTTTACCAATTATTTATTATTATTTTTTTTTTTATCGCGGTGAATTTAACTCCAACATATTTAGTTTTAATTACATATTCTAGAGTAGAATACTTTTCTGAAAATGCCGAATAAATATATCGAATATTGAACGACTTATAATAGTGTCTTTTATTAAAAAACGATTAAAGCTCGGGCGATTGGATGAAGTCCCACACTCCATCCCGTTAAGCTACGAGCTTTTACTGCATACTGTTGCAAGGATAGTAAATTTCGAATAAACCGTTAAAACCTATCAAGCAAATAATATTATTATATGATACAGACAATACAGTTATATAGATCACTGCTCTGTGTGGTGATGCATTTAGAATAGCGTCGATTATATATTTTTGAACTTGGCTTTATTTGAGCTTGATCGACAACAGCAACACATTATGACTAGTGTACCTAATGGATAAAACGTTGCTAAGTTCGCGGTGTAAGTGGGATAATATAATTTATATATATATATCCAATATTATATTATTGGCTAAATGAAAAATACGAAGGGTTGAATGGTGCACATGTGAAACGTGCACGCGAATGTTTTCATCGAAAATAATGCTGTTATTTTTTTAATACGCGAAAATCACATACGATTGCTCTCGAGTGTCATAATTCATTCGACGTCACTAAGCACGATAATAAACGTACACACACACACACAATGTGAGTATAGTAATGGAATGTCAAATTCTCACACATAATAATATAATATATTTATATGCAGCTCATTTATCGCAAACGTTGGCCGATGTAATGTCACGATAACAGACCAAAGTTTATGAACAAACGGGCGCACCACTATTTTCGAGTTTTCGAAAATTATTTTATTATAAACGTAAAATCGATTTAAAATATTATTAATCCAATTTTGTTTTTAGAATAAATTTTAAAAAACTTTGGAAGATCTATATAATTTACCAAAAACGACAAAAAAAAAAACACAAAAAACAATATCCTACGCGTTTATTATAAAATGAGTGAAATATTAACTTAAATTTCCAATTTTCTAACAATCTTTCGTCTAATAAAAAATCTATTTAGTTTTACATTATATACGTGCATGGTGTATGTGTGTATCTACATAATATAATGATATAAACAATATGTATATTATAATAATATATATATATTACATATATAACAGCACGAGTGTGCAGTATATAGGATATCTATATAATCTTCAAAGCTAAATGGAATTCAAAATAAACACTTAAACTTTGTTACATGTTAAATAAATCCTACTTGAATACTGTTATAAATTATATACACCTACATAATATTCACTTGTTTGAACGAAATACGAATACGATCGTTCTAAAATGTTCGAGATCGTTATAGCGACTTTTAGAGATTTTATCGTTTCAAGTTCAAACTATTATTACAAATTATACATGTTTATTATTATTTATATAATATATGTATTAATTGTAAAGGTCTTGGAATAAACTTTTAGGAACAAATACAATTTATTTGATGAATATTATAAATAATACCGGTGGAGAGTGGAAACTTAATTAATGTTAAACGATACTACGGAGTACGGGAAGGTTATTATAATATTATGTTTAATTAGAAACTTTTAAGCTTGCGTAGTCATAATTTATAAAACGCAAACGATATTTGGCAGCAAAAATAAACGATGTTGGGGTGTACTACAACAAATTTTATTTTGGATTATAAAAAATATTTTTTTTTCATTTAAAATATTAAATTACGAAGAGCTATGTATTATAATATATTGACATTTTTATTACCAATAATAAATAATTTTTTATATCTAAAAGTTTTGTCATAAATTTAGGCACATACAAATATGACTCGTTAAAGAAATTTTAATAAACATTAGAATAATACATGGGCACAAATTATAAGTTTGACCACAAAATTATTTCATAAATCATATTGCTAATTATGTTGACATTTTACTGTCATTAATACACAGTCAGTATATTTATATATTCAGACAGTTAAGACAGAATTTTAATTACTATATACGACTTTTAATAAAAATAATGTACAACGAGCAATTTATATTTATTTAACTATATATCATTATGACTATGTTTTTCTTTCAATTTATTACTATTACAATTAGTGTTAGCCAAACACACTGAACTGTTTTTCTCGATGATTCATTTTTAATTATGCGGAGAGTGAAAACGTCCTCTTGACAAAAACGTCGTTAAGACAGCGGTGCTGTAAGTACGCAGTTACAAATTCGCGAAACATGCGCAGTAAGAATGGTGGCGGTGGTCGTACGCCATAATTTGTACTTATTACTTATTAATTATTATATGCGAACAGTTTTCGCTTCCCGTACATGTACGCCGCGTGTATAAGTTATACAAAAATATTATAATTACTTAGCTTTTAGACAGTTTCAAAGTTAATATACAATATAATATAATATCGCTGCAACGACCGCGACGAATGGAATAGCTGCAGTGTATAGGTATTAAAAATGTTACACTTATTGCAAGGCAAATATGTCGTAATAATGATAATAATAATAATAATAATAATAATATAACCCCATGCTGAAATGTATTGTAGAGGAATGTAAGCGACTAAATTACTAATACGCGACGTCTGCACTTTCCGAAGTGTGCACTGTCACGAGGCAGACTTAAACCATTTTTTATTGTTGTTAAAATCCAGTTTTGAATTTTTTTTTATTAAACGTATTACACAATTTTAAGTGTAAATTTTAGACATTTTGAATTGCATTGTTCAGTTTTTTCAAGCAAACTATTGGAAATAGAGCCACTTTTTAGAACGTTTTCATCATTGCCTGTCAAATAAAATATAATTGTTCGAATGCGTTACGAGAATATTTGGAAATCGAATATTGTTAATCCAGTAATCTATTTCAACTAAGACTTAAGAGATTTTGAATACCTATACCGTATTACTGTGTGCATTATATATTTATTGTAGAACGTAGCAATTTTATTAAAAAGTCACTACCGTTTTCCATAAAATCACGACTGTTTTAATAATTTGTTCAGAAAGTTTAAGCTCATATAAAGATTATTCGTTTGTATAATAATAATATGTGCATATAATATATAATAAAATGTTCATACGCGTCACCCCCGGGGACTGACTCAAGCACGGAAAACGGCATGTCAAAAGTCTCTGCAATGGATTATATAAATATATATAAGACGAGATACAATACAGTATAAGATATAGAAAATATTTTACAATTCATCGGACCCGAGTACCCGATGCTGAAACGCGATAATAATTATATTATAATATTATCGAGAAAACGGCCGCGGGGTCTAAATAGTGGAATCAACAGAACCGCGGTATATTCAGGATGATAATATTTATACACACACACAGAAACTAAGAAACCTCAACAGATTTAATTAATTTTTGAAAATATATTATTTTTATCTTGCACACAATTCATTATAAATATAGCCAACACTAAATACGAAGTAGGTATCAATTTAACTATTGCTATCCAAGCAAATTACCTAAATTTAATTAATAGGGGTTTAAACAAAAATTCTTCAAAGTATAATTTCCACACCTAATAAATAAATCTAATAACTATCATAATGGTCTTAAATTGTTTTAACCTACACATGTTTATTCTATTTAATTTCACGGTTGGAATTAGAATGACAATGACAATGTAAAAGTTTCATATGATAAAAAAAATAATAAAAGTGTATCGGTCCTGCAAAATAACTAGGTACCAACCAGCTTTAAACTATAAGTAAAAATTATTTTTTTTTTCCGATCACAAAAATTTACCTAATCCATGGAAGATCAGGTTTTAATTTTATGAAATAAATTTTTTTTTTTTAGAAATGCTTAAAAATATAATTTTATTATTCATTATTCATATAAAAATTTAATTATTAAATATTGTTAATTTTATTTAATTGTTTAAATATTTTACATATTATATTATTATCTAGTATATTTATGAAATACATGTATATAGTGGCAATAAACAAATTTGACAAAGTATACATCTATAATATTATATAGGTACTCTATAGTCTATAAGTAAATAGTTATAGGCATTAGTAAATTATATATAAGATATATCAATAGATTATCTTATCGCCGATCTAATCCATCGTATAACGGCCAATATCTTGATAGTTTAAATTAGATGATGTCATCACAAGGAAAATATGATAGTAGCTGCTGATACGAAATGCCATAAATCATGATAGAGTTTTCGCATTATACGTAAAAGGTGCACAAGTTTTACCAAAAGTTATTTTTCAAATACTAATGATATTTTTTTTTTTAGAGCATTAGAAATGTATTAAACATCCATTTTTTTGTACGCGGGTTAAGTTTTTTTTCACTGATAAGGGAGGTACGAGCATTTTTTTCTATTGTATCGATCATTTGTACAAGACGAATTGTTATATATATATACCTACACATATATGTGCTTAGATAGAACTCCGCACGTCGAAAAATCGCAGACGACGGTCGTATTATCATTGCGCGATTGCGTAGAATTTAAGAGCAGCCGGATTTCCCCTAAACTCCACGCAATAATAACTACTTCCGCTGCGAACACGTCACCCCCGCCGCAAAGTAGATTAACGTTTTCGGGATGTTTGTACAGTAAATACATACACACACATTATAATATATTGTATGAATATTATTACAGTATGTAAACGAAATTCTCAGACACGAAATTACAACGACGATGACCCGGTCGAGGCGATGATCATTATGATGAATGTTATAAAATAATATACTGTAAGACGATAATATCCAGGGATATGCCTAACATACATGCACATTGGCGAAACTTGGGAAAATTTTAGAGAAGGCAAACTCTAGACATTTCATGTATAGTATGTACAATATATATATATATATATATATGTTCTATATTTTAAGAAATGTCTTTATCGGTTAACACGAGAAAAAAAACTGTCTATCATAAAATTGTCGACATGCATAATCACGATTTTGTAATGATAATTTAATTTTTTTTAAGCATAGTTTATCGTTTTAACAGTAGAATATACACTTCAACTACTGACCGATGTAGCCGGATTTTACGAGATAATAATTGTCGTCCATTTATGAAAATATAAGTACACAAACTAACTAACCTGAGACTCTGGAGAACCGCCTTCGTCTCTGATCAACAACAGGTGACTGTGACCGTCCACGGATATCTCTTTCTTGAATCGACCTCCTTCCGGACTCTCTTCTTGCATGTACGATCCGGTCAGGTACCTGTGAACTAGTGCTGATTTGCCGGACGATAGCGAACCAACAATGCCCAGGCGCAGGTCTGGCACAGCTCGGGACAATGTCCATTCTTGGCTGTTTACAAACGAATCTGTGAAAATAAGGAAAACAAACGTTCGGTATTAGTATGAATTTAATGGTGAAATATTCAAATCTATATGTGTTGTATACAATAGTGTACAACATTATATCGCAACACACTAAAATATACTTTAATATTTTATTATTAACTGTATCTAATTATACTATAAAAGTATTTGGCGAAATGCCGACTAATCGATTATTAATACGTCGAGCATATTGTTTTTTAATGGCTCCTAATGCTTCTATTGAGCCTCGTGTTAATAATATAATAACTTTAATACATTTTACAACCAAACGATTTAATATACAAACTTATTCATGGTTGACCTAAACCGTTATTATAAGTTCAAACGTCACAAATATTATGGTTTCAATTTTTTTTATAATAGTATAGTGTTGATCGAAGAGAGACGAGTACTCAACACAACTTACGATTTATCATATTATAATGCATAAGGTTTTCATGTCGACACCAGGCAACACGACTCTATAATAAATTCAAATCATCGGAACAAAAAACGCGGTATTTTATAGAACCTACATTTTTAAATATATTAATTTACTCTATCAAAATATATAATCAATTCGTGTGTATAGGTAATGAAAATAAATTTAATATATCCAATCTAAACAAATAATTACAAACTGAAATGGATTTGTGTTGAAATGATATAAATGAAATAATATAACAAGTTTTAATTTAATTTAATTTTTTTTAATCGGGTATATTACAGTGCACTTTTATTTGTATATTAATTAATATTTATGACCTTTAGAAAACAAGCAAGTTTGCTGCAGCGTCAAACAAAAAAATTCCGCCCCTTCGTTGATTATAAATAGCGGCCATAATAATATTTGTCACATTGTTTTTGGAAACTAATTGATCATTTAAAGTTTTTATGCTACGCACCTGTCGTGTATCCATTACTCACGTCAAATGTAGGACCTACCACAATATATTATCATATGCGTGTATCCATCATTAATGTTTGTGAGCAACAAAAATACGACTAGCCGCTTACGATATTATACTATAATCTTCCGATACAGTGTATTTAAAAACTGTCAGGCTACACGAAATCGAACTGGAAAAATGTCAAGAGAGTCAAACAGTTAAAGACGTGTATAAAAAAATGAATGGAAAAAGGTTACGATTTTTTTTATTTAAAAACACTTTAATGTTATATTATTATGTACGATAACTATAAAACCAGACAAAGGCGTCACACTGGCAATCTAAAGCGCCACGCTATTATAATAAACTATAATAAACATCATTCTATATATTTATTATAGCCTCCCTACCCCTTAACCCTCCTTAATTTACCAATGTAGCGCACAATGTACATGCTGGACCCGATTTTTTTTTTAGTGACCACGATCCACAATAATACTGTCGTATATTATTGAGTACCGACAATACCCGCTTATAATACACCTCAATTAACGCTATTAAATAAAATCAAATAGTGACAGAAATTAATATTAAGTTATGAATTATTATTACACGTCGTTGGCAAGAATAAATTTAGGTTTCTATAAAACGTAAATATATTGTTCCAGTAATTAAATTTTTCCTTGTATATATGTAATAATTATAAAAATAGTAAAAACTACAACATTTCCACAAAAACTCAATCGACTGATGACGAGTGTTCAGTAAGGTGTACAAAAACACCGTATAAATAGATAATTTCGTGAGTACAATCTTCTACTGCGAACGATAATGAAGTAGATAGAATAAAAACGCAATAAGGGATAAATTTAAAATTAAATAAAAAATTATACAAATGCAAGTAGTAGTGGATAATAAGATAAATATAAAATATTGTGACGCGGTCATACGCTCAACTGTAGAAACGTTCTGAGTGTACGTACCGGCCAGTGTTTTTAGCTCCCAGATGGGTGACCACCCGGGTTTTTAGCAACAAATCCTTGCCACACATACAAAACGTGTTTTAATTAACTGTATCCCTCCCCATAATAAATCTACTATAAAAACCATTAAACAGCTAATGGTCATAGTTGCCGAGCTTAAGATCAATGAAAAAAATATATATATAAAATATTTTTATCATAAAATAAATATAAATGCAATTTTCTATGAATAATACAATTTAAAAATTTCTTTCATTATTTTACTTAACACATTTTTAGCTTTCTCTACTTTATATTTCTTAAGCATAATATGCATATAATAAATATTGATCATTATTATTATTTTATGAGTATATTATAAGCCGTAATCTGGGAGCTCTTAAGTGATAAAGAAAATAATTCTTATATAAACTGGAGATTACTAAACGATATAAAGTCTTAACAGATAATAATAATTAAAATAAAAAACAGACTTTGTATTTATTGATTTATATATATATATATATGGGTAGAAGCTAAACTGTACAGTGAACGAATTCGGCGAACGGTAAATACAAAAGTAATATTAGCCATACAGATTTAATCGGGCATTAAGATTTTTTGAGAGAAAACTGTCAAAACGGATGTAATAAAATATTTGAAAAAAAAAATAAATCACCCACATAATACTTATATAGGGCAATATATAAATGATACCATAGGGGTAATGGTTAGCTTCGTGTTGTTAACAAACCGATAACAGACGACGTCGAACGTGCGGCAGCGGTTTTCCGGTAAATTGTCATGAATAAATTAACCATGTGTTTAACGGTGGTTGACAAATACTACCTACCTATATATATCATGTAGGTATATACGACAATGTACATTATACCTTCAAAACTATACCAGTATATATATATATATATATAAATGTCTTACACCAGCAAATGCAGTAAACCACGATTATCGAATACATAATGTATTTATGACTATATTCACTAAATTATTAAAATTGCATTAACATTGACCGTCACCATAGTAAAATATTTATGGTATGCTTAAGTGGTGATCTGGGAGTAGCTTCTGGGACTTAATCCCCTCAAATTAGCAAATTGGGTTCCATTTTGAAATCGATAGTTTTTATCTTTGGTCATAACCATCTCATTCCGAAAATGAATTAAGCACTTCAATATAAGCACATGCATATACATTTTTCCTTTTATAAAGCTGTTTTATGAGTTTAATTATTATTAACTGTCATATTTACGGCAAAAGGATCAAACACATTGGTTAAAGTGTGTATTAGTTGCCTATTTAAAAGCAAACCCTAAAAAAAAAATGAAAGCCTTTCTAAAATTAGATTCAGCCTGTGCAGCCGCATTTTATACTGGGTTGACAACGATGATTGAATAAGTACGAAATGTCGGCAGACGACGTGGGGCGTCAGTCGAATCGACGTATATGCAGTAATATTTTATAAAATCGGTCGTTGTAAATAAATTTTCAAATTCCAAAGACAATATATAATAAATAAAAGCGCGCGAAAACATCCCCGGAAGAATGATGCAGGAGATGTTATATATCTAAAAGAAGTTGCAGCAGATTGCAGATACAATAAGTGAACAAAGTGTTTTAATACGAACACAACGACTATACTTTATATAAATCGTAGCATAATACATAATATGTATACATGCAGCGCGTGCAAGAAAGTGTGCCATAAACGTCCTATTACAGTAGGTATTATGTTAAATCTATACAACCAGTTTTCGCGACAATAACTTTATTGAACATAAAATTTTTTATGCTATGAGAATACGTATCAGATTAGACTCGGTAATGCAAAGTTACACACGCGCTCTTCTTTTTGCGATGTTTATATATAAATAATTATGTGCAAACGAATAAGATGAAAATTATACGGAATCACCCGTACGACTCTGGGGTCTTTGTAGGCTATATTATAGTTTTAAACCAATATTTAGTTGTTTACAGCAAGAAGTGTTTAAAACACACCACAATTTTACGTTTTTTTTTTTTTTATCGTTAGACAAAAACGTGGGCAAATGGACGATGAATAAATAATAGTAAACATAACAATATTTTTAGAAAAAATAATTTGTTTTTTGATTATGGAATTAAAAAAAAATAATGTAGTGTTTAAAATGTTTCAAATTATAAGTATTTTTAAATAAAACCATCTATATTGTAGCTATAGTTTGTCTGTCAGTGACATGCGGTGGCGATCAACATTTACGGGAACTTAACCTGGAAAAGATGAGGGGGAAAATCGAAAAAAATCACTGGCTCGTCGCCGATACACGTATCTCAATGTCGAACTGACAAGGGGCAACACGCATACATGTCTGCATGGGTAGTACTGCACCCAGTAATGTTCTGTGGTGGGGCGCGTCGAAGAGAACACGAGGCCCGAGGATTGGAGGCACACAATACGCGTGTTTAAACGACGGGCATTATATAATCGAAGCGGCCTCGTTTGCCGCTAAACGTGTATCTACACTTGGATATTATATTTTGTAGAAGATTTAGGTATATACATGTGTGTGTGTGTGTGTGTGTGTGTGTGTGTGTGTGTGTGTGTGTGTGTAGCAAACCTGTTTCTTTTACGAAAAATCGTTGAGATGCCGGTTCCGCGCCAACGTTTGGTTTTTTTTTTTATTACCACTAACCAATCCTCCGGCGGCGCACAAACCGCACACGAACGACGATTTCTCTCTCTCTCTCTCTCTCTCTCTCTCTCTCTCTCTCTTTCTCTCACTCACATGCATAGACAATAGTATTTTACATAGAATGGTATTTTTCATACAGATACAGTATTAACTATTAAGTATACGGTATACCCACGCGGACCGTGTTTGGATTTGAAAAAAAAATAAACGGTTTTTTTTTAAGTACAATCACAGACGGAATAAAAGAATTACGCGACTGCTGGGACAAATATAAAATAATAAAAATAAAGAGCACTCGACCAAACCGTATACAGAGGATTATATGGCTTATAAATCTACTCGCGTTACTGGTATCACTGCAGTCCGTCCGAAAGTTGACGAGATAAGTGCAATATTGCAAGTGATTGTTGAGTTTTACAAAAACAAGAACGGCCGACCGATTTCATCGCGCATGTGACTCCGCTTATGTCATATATAATATATTGCGATATACTTTTTTGAATAATATATTATTATTATAAGCCGCAATTGAGTAAGATATTCCAAAATAAATAAAAACGTTTTTGTCGTCAGCAGCAGGCCAATATTATACAACACGTATAAATTATAATACACCTGGCAGATGCAGGACATTGTGTGTATATATAAATATATATATGCGAACGGTTACCTTATGGTTTTTGTTCGGCAGTGGAGAAGAGGGTATTAGCGAGTATATACCTATTATGTATACATATAGTAGTAAATCGTATATATTATAATAGATCCAAATAAAACAAAATATATAAATGTATATATATATATATATATATATATATATATATATATATATATATATATATATAATGTCATAGTATGTAATACTCATGTACAGGGTGTTTTTTTATCGCAAAAAACTTGATTCTTAATCTAATATATATAGAAGTTAGATCGAATCTCCATTTAACTGATAGCAGATATAGAGTTGATATTGTTGTGTGATGGTGTATATTTGGGCAAAGAAAAAAATCAAAAAAATCTCAATATTATTTATCAGCTTGATCGTATTCAGTCAGATGATAGAGGTGTTTTATATCCGATCGTGCTCATTTCAAGGCTCTAAACTGAACCAATTATCGTTCACCACTCTTAAACGTTCTACATTTTCGTTGGAGGAAGCGCCATTTACCTTGCTCGTGTTCGACGATTGGAATGATTATAATTTAACGCTAATGAATATATTCAGTAAGTACACCATATAGTAAATCTAAAAATTAAAAATTCCCCGTAAATACCCTTTGCATATACTATATATATATATATTTATATCCTCGATAAATTGATATATCTAAATACAGTTTTTTCAACAATTAACTATAAGAAATTAATGCCATTAAAATGGAATTTTCTTATAGATTACTGTTGAAAAAGGCATTTAAATATATTCATATAATACGGTCTTAAAGCCATACTTTAAGGATGATACGGGACTTTTGGGATAAAACTAATGGATAATTCAAGTAACTATTTTTGGACGGTTGAAATCTGCGTCCTGCATCTACTGCAATTTAAACGCGAGTATCCGTGAGTGATGATTTTTCGTGATGTGTGTAATATGTAATTAACACAATTCGCGAGACTAAAATCCGACACGCGTGAAAAAATATTCACAATATATTATAATTATAATTATTTATTATTATACTAATACGCAAAAAAAAGTTGTTTTTTGTTAATGTGCGTTTTCAAAATAACGAATACAGTTCGTTTGTTGTTATAATACACAATAATGGGCATATCGTATATCGTAACACGCGCCATTGTTCAAGGTCATGTTTTCCCACACACATCATATCACGTGTCGGATGATGAAGGCGGATAAACAATAATAGGTAATAATAATAATAATAATAATAATATAGGATTTCGTTTCACTGTAGGGCAAACTCGCCCGCAAATCTCCTGGGTCGGACGGCGTAAAACATCGATACGCAAAATATATTATTACGCTACGACGGAAACTATCGCGGTAACGTTAGACGAGCGGGCTAAACATAATATTATATACTACAGAGCGGCTCACCCTGCGAAAGCAACCGGAAGCAACGCCTTCGATTTTAAGGGTGAAAAATGTTAAACGCACACAAACATACGTATATGACAATCGTATAGCGGTAAATTAGTGTTTATGGGGAACCGATTACATAATTATCATAGAAAATACTAATTAGATCGATAATCATAAATCGTTGTGACTGTGTCAGTCGTCGTCCGATATGGTCGTGAATATTGAAAAGTGACATCCGCTTCACCGAGACCATTGATTATAACTTATAAGTAACGTATGTTTATAAACATTAAAATCAGAAGTAATCGCGTATCCCGCCGATTCAAACTCTTAAATATATACGACATGAACGATTAAACTCGGGAGAGTATTCGAGCCATGATGCGTGGCAAAAACAAAATACACGAATTGTATCAAAAGTCAAGTAATTTTTGAGTTTTGTGAACGACTAAAAAAAAAACTAGTTGCAATTAAATTAAATTTAAAAACAAGTTACGAAAGCCCACTCTGCGACCGTGCTAAATTCCCGGTTTCTAAACGTATTTAGGAAGTATTCAATAAACTATAATACTAAATACAATTAATAAATAATTTAGTGATTTAATATGCTTATTGTATAAATAATTTAATAAATTAAATATCTTAATATTTAACAGATTTTTTAATATTGGCTAGTAAGAATTATCTTACAGTATTATATAAATCTAAGTTTATTTTTTTTTAAATAATAAATAACAATTTGATTGATTTGTTAGTTTTGTAACCCATCTTAATGTCAACAATTTTAATTATGTGCATGTAACTAACGGACATATCAGGGATATAAGATATTTTAAATGACTAAACATATGTTTATAAAAACCTAAAAAAAAAGTATTCACATTACGCAGTGGTTTACGAATGTAGTATATAAAACGCCAACTACAATATAGTGTATAATATAATATATCATTATAGTGCATTAATTAAACGAGAAATCGGATTTCCGTCTGCCGGTCGCGACGAGGAACGAATCATACTAATAATAATGACAATAATCGCGTGCACACGATGATAACAATTATTAATATGTAGGTACATCATCTGTAGGCCACGAAATTATTTAACAATAGTAATAATAAATATATTTATAGCATGTCATGACCAAACGCCGCTAAGTTTTGATCGAAATTCTGGGCGGATATATGGGCTGCGGAATTGTAGGCGTAATATGTATTATAAATTTTAATATAAGTTAAAACAATTATATATTGGCAGGAATAGAAAAAAAATATAAGTTGCATAATATAATACATTTATGACACGTATGAAATAAAAAGATAAAAACATAATTTTTGTAAATTCGAATTATGCGAATGATTCAGTGACGTGCTGATGTCTCAAAACCTCTTATCGTAAATATCAATATACAGTATACCCATGCATTATGCTGTATTTATACTCAAATAACTGCACACACAAATATATTATGTAAATAATAATTGATGAATATAACATTATCAAATAACAGTGATTTTTTTTATAACGAACAATAATTGAAAGAAGTTTTAATATTTGCATATCTGTTACGAGTCTACGAGTAGTTTTCATAAATTAATAGGTTTCAAAAAAAAAAAAAAATATGATGACATTATATATAGCTATAAGTGAATATAAACACGACATTTAGCGATGCGTAGGTATAATTTGGTAATATATTTTGTAAGTTATGAGAACATTTGTTGTTGTTTGACCTAAATACAAAAATATGTAAATACAATTGATATGATAATTTATAATATAATGCGGGGACGATGTCTAGAACTCATAATACATAAATACATGTTCAATTTAAAGTGAATAAAATAGAATTAAATACTAAAAATGTAAACACCAATGTAACATTTTAAAAAAACAGACTAATAACTATTGAAGTTGAAGCCTTATTAATTAAAAACACAAAAAAACAAATGAATTTGTATTCACCAAATTATTTTGCGTTAATTATAATTAACCTATGTGGACGCAGAAATACAGGATTGTAAACCCTAATTGATAATCGGTTTCGTTACGAAATGAAATAGAAGGAAGAGGGGCTTAAAATTATTAAACCGAGAGCTAATTTCTAATATAAGTGCATAGACTTACTTCTTTTCCTGGAACCTCACTAAGATTTCGTCTATTCCAAATAACGGGGTTAATCGCTCGATAAAAATTATGCAGATTTTAGATTTTAAAAAAAAAAAATTAATAGGTTGTGTTTAACATCTTTAAGCAAAACGTTGTGACGTTTTGAAAAATCATCATTGGTTGATATTCATTCTATTTCATGTGTACTATCCAACACCTGGATAGTACTTCACATAATATATAACTGCTGCCACAATCATCTTATCGATCACGCGTTTGATGGAAGAGATGCATTATACATAGGAGAACGACGCGCAGACGGGGCACGAGTGTATAATATATTATTATGATACATATACGGAGTGTTTACATCATACACAGCCCTTATGCCTCGAGGGCGCATCACCACTACGTATACTATACAGGGTCTTAAAAAACGGATGTGATGCGAAAGCGGAGTGAACAGAGTTCGTACATAATAATACAATGAAATACAATCTTCCGCCAATTTCGTCACGTGAAATTTCAAATGCCCTGTATACGCCGAACACTTATCACTATAGCCATATTATTTTTATTTGGCTTTTAGTCCGCCGGCGATGAGTCACTCCGCGACTCGAACTACTGCTCGCTCATAGGGGAGTAAGGCGACACACACACACACACGCAAATTGTACATAAGACTATACCGACTATTATATTATACTCGGCTTTTGTTCGTCACATATAAAAATAACACATAATAATATGCGATATATACTTGAACACACAAAAGAGAGCACACGGGGCGCGTCAGTAAAAGCGACGCTAGTAAAGGGCGACGCCGGTCGAGTGTGTATTATATGCATTGCGAGTAATAAACTTTTAAGTATATGCACATGGTCATAAACGGGAAAAAGTGGAATTGTTTTAAAAACAAAAACGACATAACGACTCGATTTTACTATGTGTTGCACTTGTAATAATTAGTTGTTTTAATTATATTTTTTTTTCTTCAAGGGCGGTGCCATCAGACATACACTCGTATACTCATATATTATCAAATCGTCTAGCAGATTTTTTTTTATGTTTGAAATTTGCATAACGATTTTAGTTCAATTATGTCTATTGTCGAGCTATATATTATAGTAGGTAAAGACTATAGATACCACGCGTAGCGACTTAGTACGATTATCTACACGTATACGCACACGTTTATTATTATATGCTCAAACACGTGTACAGTTCTACAGTTCTAATAAACGCTCCTTGTCCATATAAACACTTAAGTATCACAGTTGCAAACTTGAAACTCAAATCTCCGAAACACCCGCTCTAAGTTATAACAATAATTTACTTTCCAAAGATAACAATAATTATTATAAATTGTACATTACACGAAATTAAATACAAAATACTTTCAAGAAGATCATGTAGGAACATGAATATGTACTTCTTGCATTCTTGGCACTTGTGACAGGTCAAAAATAGTTATTACCATATCTTATAAGTATAGGTATTAACAGTAACAATTAAAAAATTAGAAAAGTCTAAAGAAATTATAGTAATATTTTTTTAATAATCAAGTTTAAAAAAAAAAGAGTAACCTAATATTATGGCGTAAATGTTCGTATATATAAATATATATATCGAAATTTATAAGTTAGCATTAATATATATATATATATATATATAATGTTATTAAAATGGAAATTATTTGATCTCTTCGACTTGTGCAGGACATGCAATTATAAAGTACATAAAGGGATATGCACGAAAACTTTCAACTTATAATACCTATGTATATATATTATTGTAAATCATACGAGAACAGAAACATTTATTTAGAAAATAAGCTTTAGTCATGCATATAGAGACAACATGCATATATAAGGACCTTTATACGTAATCAATCAACTGTGCGTTAAACGAGTTGTGTAATATGCAATTCTGCACGCACCTTTCTTATTTAAATCTTCAACAATTTCACTGTCTCACTTGCGTTTACTTATAGATAATAACAAATATATTAAAACCTACCTATATTATACGCACTACGTGATACGAGGGTAAATGTGGTAATCAAGATCCAAAATATTATTGCCATCTATTGCAATTGTTTCGCTATAAAATATTAATATAAGATGACATTTAATTTTTTTTCTTAAATAAAGGCAATCAAATACTCTATTGACATTATTTACAGGCATAGTTATCACAATTATCTGATACAATAACACTGTAACTTCTGAAATTACACATATTACGTCGGATCTACGCGATACACCAATGAACTCTGCAGTATATTAATAATATATACGGATGTATATAAATCCAAGTTGCGGCACTGACATAAATACCTTCCCAGATTTTGAGCAGTTTTATACCTCGTCAACGGCAAACCAAAAAATTTCAATTATAAATAAGTAAAATTCATAAAAAAAAAAATAATAATTTCAGTAGGTATAGGTTTAACATAAAAAAAGTCGGCAAGTGGGTACCATTCCGCTGTACAGTGGGTCACTTTCGAGGATGTGTTAAATTTGAATTCAATGATCTAAAATCATTGTATACGAAAAATGATTCTGAGCGAAGGGGGTCTGTCGGTGTAGGTATATTTTATGATATTATTGCTATTAAAATAATTAATTTTACCATTAATAATACAGTAGGTTGAATTAATTTTTGGAGAAAACATTGCATTTGAAAATTTAATTAAATGTATAAAATATAACAATATACTTTAAATGTTTCAAGCACTAACGAAAAATATTTTTAAATTACAACAAAATAAATAACAATGTTATTCTTCATTTAAATATCTAATTTCGTCTAAATTTAAACTTAATTTAATTTTTTTTATACATTTTTTTTGATTTTTTGGTTACACTATTAAATACTTACTACCTCGTTCTAAATTTTCAATCCTTAGCTATAAAAACTGATAATTTTATACATTTTTAACTACAAAATAATTTGCAAACATTAAAGATTTTAATGAATTTGGTCAAAATTTGAATTTTAAATGTTTATAAAAAAATTATGCTTATGCATTTTTATTATTTTTAATCTGCTATTTTAAAAATCTATAATCTTGTCTTAAATTTTTAAGAAATTTGAGCTAATGAAATTTTTTTATCGATATTTAAAGAAAAAGAAATTTGAAAAAACCAAAAATTTCTTAGACCTAAAATTAGCTCAAAAATTTTCAAAATATTTTTAATTTTTCTTGGCGTATAAAAAATAATAATCTAAACATTTGGTAAAATTTTCAAATGTCTATGATAATTTCTTTTTAAATTACATCAAAATAAAAAAAAATTTCCGGAGAAAACGGGTAAATACCCAATGTTTAATCTCAAACACTCATAAAAAATTAGTTTAACTTTCCAGTAATTTTTTTTCTTTAGAAAAGTATAAAAACATATAAAGAATCTTGTGATGAATTTATAAATTTTAGATTTAAATAAAAATTTTTTTATGAATTTCCTAATTAAAAAAAACTACAAATGTTCGTGATTTTTACGTATTTTGTCGAAATTTTAACTTTAGACGCTTATAAAAAACTATTGTAGACTTACGCTCAACTCTTTTTTAATTTTCACTTACAACTAGTTATGATAAATCTTGTGTATTAAATTTTCGTTTTTGGACCGATGACAAAATTTTATTGTTAAAAAAAAGTAAAAAACCTGAAAATTAATTATGCCTATATAGTTCAAAAAAAATCTAAATATTTTGAAAATTTTTAAAATTTTATGGTGTATAGAAAATTCTTATATAAACATAAAGTGAAAATTTCATGTATTTAGGTCATTATTTTTTTTGTTACATTAAAAATAAAAATAAATTTTGTTAAAAATTTGCTTTGCGAAAAAATTTACTTTTTTCCTTAATTTTTTTTTTTTTGTTTTTCTCGGCGCGTTTAAAAACTATTGAGAATTTTGTAGTTTTAACTCCCTAAAGTAGCAACTAGATTCACTTTCCTATTAGAAAAGATGCTGATGAAGAAAACTCTGAGGACTTTTACTACCTTAAAATGTGATGATAGCACAAAAAAAAAACGCACACATTGTAAAATCAATACATTCATCGCTTCGTTCAAAATTTAAAATTGATGGTGGTTTAACCAATAAATGAAAAAACTTAATCTTTTCAAAACAACAAGTGTTATTCGATAAAATAATATCATCCTGTACCTATATATAGTTTTATACACGATGCGCATATCTTGTATGCAATATTCATGGAAAACTTATATTATTGTTACCAAATAACTTTTATCAACGTCTTATATAAACTGAAAAAAATAATACCGTATAATGTAGGAACATGACATATATTATTTATACACAACTTACATAGTGTGCTACACCACAATACTTACGTTTATATATAAATTATTAAATGTATAACCAATAATGATATGTTGTGTAATACGTAAAGAGTGACCCTAACCCAACAGTCGCACGCGACCACGCAGTTATACGGTGCATAAATATTATACACGCGATCTTAAAAGTGGATTGATTTTTATGTATCCGTAAGTTGCAGTGATATGGCAGAATATTATCATTGTGTACATAATAAATTGAGTATATTCACTAGGTAATCCTCCAATTTCCATCATGCTTATAAAATATAAAACTTATAATATTGTAAACGATTGACTACTTCATTTATAATATACCCTTCATCTCCTCATGTTTCTTCATTGAAAACAGTGTACCTTTCTGGTAGGATTTGGAAGTCTGGGAAATTTATTGTAAATTGCTTTTAATAACCATTAATATCAGTCACTTTTTATCCTATAAATACCTATATTATATGTATAACTTAACTTATTTGTATATTAAAACACAATTTTTTTTAAATTAATTGAGCCAAATGCGCTTTTGGCAAAAATATAACTATGACACGTTTTAAAACATATTAGTACCTGATTGAAATTACAGTTATTCATGTCTATAACATTGTAAAAATTGTGTCCTACTATTGAATCCTGAGTTAACTCCAGTAAGCTGGTATTAATTACTAAAATAACGATGGCCATGGCATGTTTTCTTGTAGTTCATAAATTAAATTTATATATGTCTTCATAATTTTATTATATTGCATTTATGCATACTATAGATTGAATTATAATAGATCGCTTTATAAAACATTTACATGAGTTGGCTATAGAAACTGCAAGCTATCTTGAACTGTTGAAAAATATGAACAACAAAAATTTAAATGCATCGAATATTATATATTCTAAACTAAATAATGATCATGGCTGCTGCAGTAATATATTTTTCAAAAAATATTAATTAGAAAAGAGTCATTACAACGGGGACACACACGTGTATATAAGTACATAAGTATGAGAACTGTGAAATCGTGGACACTGGTCTTCGACAAATTTAATACGATGAACACCCGGGTTCGCAGTTATTTTCCCACGACCTAAAAGAAACCCAAGTAGACACCGACATTAGTTTCAGTATTATAATAAGATAATGAGCACGCATGCATATATACAATTATATATACATTGTATACTCTATATATACAATTCGGATTTGGTCGACAGACGATGACATAATACTATGTAGGTACAGAGGAAGGACTTAATTTTTTCCAACGCAAGAAGAAAAAAAGAATTGAAAATTGAAAATACTACCGACGAACGTTACACGTTATTTATATTTTTACAAACAACGACCACTTTTCGAAATAGGCAATATATAATTCTCGGTATAATGTTTATACGTACATACAACAGTAAGTCTAGATATCGATTTATTGTATAAAAGCGTTTAAATGTTTTATGCAAGAAGTTACATTATACAGGTATAGTGTACATATTATTATAGTTATCGTTAGTCGGGTTACCCATCGTTGAAATTTTAACGACGCCGCTCGAATTATATAAATTTAAGTAAACGGTACTATATAAATAATAAACTGTATTGGTTCGCAATGATGATAATCGATACAATAAATATGTTTCGGTTTCTGAATTTTCTTATTGTATGAATACACGTTTCAAAATAAAAACGTAAAAAGTATGTACAGAATTCATTCGAAAATAGTTTATAGTTACAGCAGTAGCATCAGCAGTATAGTTTTCAGATCTCCGCGCACTTAAAGGTAAACCTAAGACTAAACGTGTACACGCGAAAATCATAATAAAGGTACGTATTATTACATTATGAAATGTTCGAAAACACCGCGGACATAATAACAGTGCAGGTTTAGGATAAACGAATCGTGTATTCTCTTGATGAAAAACAAAAATCACCTTGTACACATATTATTACACACGCAACACGCGTATTTGGAACATGTGCCGTCGTGAAATCGAGAGGGTACTACGCCATACCGCCCAGTTGTGGTTATTATTTCTTCGCGCCACCGTTTCTCTAAGCATATTTTATATGTATATATATAAATGACTTTCGGTTTCTCTGACCATAAAAATAAAAAAAAACCAAAGTAAAAAAAAAAAAATATATAATAATAAAAAAAACACGACAGCAACAATGCCAACAATATATACTTTTCGACCTCGACTACTAGCCACCCCCCCCCTTACCACCACCTCCCGTCTTCCCTAAGTCGCACATAGTCATTGTTGTATAAACCTATATAATATTATTACACACGTCGTGTAGTACGTAGTACACACAATATACGCATTATTATATTACATGGGAATTATATTGCGTAGGAAAATGTAAATGTTTTAAAGGCTTCGCATCGATTTACGGTTTATTTTCATTTCGTCATGTTATTATTGTTGCTAAGCTACAATCGTTGCCACTAAGCACGACGGAACAGTCAACAAGAAAAAAATTTTTTTTCTAAACGGTTTATATAATATACGGACTTGTTAAAGAACACCAGAAACCTCCTTCTCTTTTCGCAAAAAATATATGTAAAATGAAAATAAAGCAGGTAAACCGGACAATTTCGTGAAAATATATGACCAGAATGCTCAAAGAGCAGTTCTTTGCCTGTATAATAGAGACGGAATGACGGATATATATATGCGTGTGTGTGTGTGTGTAAAAAAAAGCGAAATCTTTTCTGCCAAAATCTAGGGTGTATAAATACGGGTGTAGAAAAAAAAACACTTTTTCCGCTCTCTTCTGTACCACCTATATCTATCTCCTTCTTCATAAAATGCGTATAGATATAGTCTATAGGTGTACACACAATTATTGCGAGGTTTTTTAAATTCCATGTTGCAAACACGATGGAAGAATTTCGTAAAATTGTCACGATCGGCATCCCCTCTAAGATTTCGTCACATGAAATTCGAAAAATACCACAGCAGGTATAAATATATATGTTATGTATTTACACTACAGAACTACTATTACAAACAGCACCAAGAAAAATATAAATATCGATTCTCGTCAAGCGTACCAATGTATTGATAGTATATTATATATATTATAATGTACGGTGATACGTCTGTTTGCAAAATTTAAAACGAACGGTTAATTTTTTCCCAAAAAAAGAGGAGTCGATACTGCGCATAGCCGGTTATATAGTTGGCGGGCAACAGAACACATGATATTTATACTGGTAGGTATACGTAAGAAAATAACGATTATTATTATATATATTACATAAAATACACGCCGCCGAAACGTGCAGGGTTCGATAAAACCAATAGTTCTAACTGAAAGGAACAGAATAGGGAGAAATAAAACCAGTGGTGAGACGCAAAAAAATACTAAAAGAGCGAGTTATACATAATACATAATATAATATATAATTGTGCGCGATGAATTGCAGGGTTCCTATTACCACCACAGTCTATTGTGTATTCACATTCGTATTATATATACGTATATAATGTACATTTATAAATAAATACGCGAGCGATCGCTGCGGTTTTAGGAATGCGCGTGCTGCTGCTGCTGCTGCTGCTGGGGACGGAATTGAAAAAAAAAACTGTATACGTACCGGAAGTGGGCAGTTTAATGATTCGGCGCACGATTTACAATCAGGAAAGCGGTGAGATTTCTTTTATTTCATATATACGATATACATATAGGTTATTCATTAAATTGAGTAGTTTTGCAGTATGCCATTAATCATTATATAGAACCATATAAATATCTATATTATAGAACAATGTGTAACCGCAGAGTAACTAATAAAGATTTACAGTTTACATATAACACCGTGATGCCGCCGTTTCATTGCGTTTGTTATCATGCGTAAATTTTGTATTACTTAAAATTGCAGAAAATTGAAGTACCCGCTTCTATCTTGGAGTCTCGTTTATTAATAAGTATTATTTGGTTTATGGTTAAAAAAAAGAAAATGTATTAGTTCTGATCTATGTGTGTTATGCAGTGTTGGAAATAGATAACTAATAATTTAAATAGATAAAGTTAATTGTACTAAATTTTATCTAGATAAAGATAGAAATGAATACATATTTATCTAGATAAATATCAGATAATTTCATGTTTAATTCTACGAATATTCGGTAATATACGAGGATTAGGTAAAAAATACATAATTTAAAACAATTTAAAAATAAATTTCATCGGAAGATAACAAGTCAATCTCTGACTTAATACCTACAACAAAAAAGGCTTACATTTGGAAAAATAAAATACATTTTTTAAATAAACTTCATTAGAACATACAAAAAGTCATTCCCTGACTTAATACAAAAAAATCTTATATTTAAAAAAATAAAGAAATAATAAATGCTGTTAAAATAATAATACTTCAAACCATATTTTATCTATAACATAAAATTATATCAAAAGTTTTATCACTTAACCTATTACGTCTAGGTATTAAAACTTGTATTGTCTTACTAAATAAACAAATGTACAATTAGAGTAGCGACTACTGAAAACAGTCTTACAGACCGGTAAAGCGATAACTGAGAACGGTGAATTATGAATAGTGAGAATAATATTAATAATTTCCAATATGGTATTATAAATATAAAATTGTTAGTTTTTACCATTATGTAGGCATTTATATAGAATAATTTTTTTTATTAATAGTAACTGCTTCGGCGACTAGGACGATTGGCTACAAGAGTTTTAACATAATTAAATATGTGGAGAATAAATTGTTACATTAGGTAAAAAAGAAAAAAACAACTTATAACTATAATAGTGGACAGAGAAAAAGAAAAAAAATACATATTATTTGTATATAATTCTAAATTTGGTTATAGAGTTCTGTCTCCCTAAGGAAATTGAGAACATTCGTGATACCAGTGTTTAGATTTTCAGCTAGATGGTGTATTAAGTTGTGCTTCAGATGTTGAATTTCGTACTTCCTACATTCAGTTAGGATGTGTTTAATCGTCAGGGGATAATTGCAGATTGGCCATATTATAGGTGGATCTTAATATAGAATAAATTATACTTGTTTATCCATGAATCATACGGTGGCGGGTAACAGGGATAATATACGTGTTTTCACTTTTGCTATTATTAGTTGCTTTTACTACATAACATTAAATAATATTTTATACTTTTGGGTCTTTTCATTGTTTATGATTGAAACTCTAGATTTTATAATAAACATTCAATATTGAAATACATGGCTTAATAATAAATGTTACTAAAGTTTGTTTTTCATGATATACGGTATACAGAAAAATGTAAATATAATTAATAATGTTTTTAATTTTCAATTTTTTTTTGTCCATTAAAATAAATTATTTAGATAGGCACTCATAAATAACTAGAATTTTATCTAAATAAAAATAAAAGATAAATCATTTTTATCTAGATAAGTTATTTAGATATTTCCTAACACTGGTGTTATGTTTAAAAGACAGAATTATTGAAATTCATTTGGTATTCAAATAGTTATGCGTAAGTTATATAAAGTACGGGACAAAAGAAGCGACACGCATTGCGTATACTGTATACAACTCCAATATTTTGAATAGTGGTAAACAGGAGTCGAATATTTACACTACCTATATAGATATAATAATAATATACCTGTAATAATTTTAGTTATTTCTTATTATAATTTAACTACCACATTAAAATCGTAACTGCGGGTTTTTGACGTTAGGCGTGCTTGTTCGAATACAAAACAGAAGACGAAACCGCCAAGACAATGATAAATATATAATTCAACTTACAGTGTTTTATGTTTACGTGCTTCTATCGGCAGCGAATAAACTGAAAAAAAGAACCCTCAAAAAGAATTGTGTGCTTTATATGCGCGCGTAAGCTTTTGAACGTCATACAAATTTATACGCATAAAAATATAAATAATGGACTGCAGCTCTTCCGCGTGTATACCTATTACGGGAAGCCTACATTGTACACATAAAACACTATACACGTAATAAAATATAGGTATACTTTTTTAAAAATTATTTATATAGGTAGATGCGGTACCAATAAACCACCAAAGTGAGAACATAAGATATAGCCACAAATTCCGCTGCATACCTATATATGTGCCTACAATTATTTTTTTATTATATTATTTTGGGTATTTTCTAAACCTAACCTTTTCGCTGTATAGACTTGGTATATTCGTATGCATACCCGACCTTTAAATTTTCGAAAAAGGTAATCGTGCGTATAAAATAACGCGCGGAGTGTCGATTGTATTGGTTCATGCGTGAGGTATAGGGAGCCAGAATGACTGGAATCGGCCCCGACTTTGGGCGAAACCGTACCCGCGTTACGGCCACCGCGAGGCTCGTAATAAAGTTCATGGATAACATTCAAATGTTATATGTAAGATACTCCTTAGAAAAAATGGTAATGATGGGGTGAGGTACTATAATGAACTAATATGAGGTACACGCGGTTGTAGTCAAAAATCATCAAAACATGGGAAAACCTCGTATATCAGACGAAGAGTTTTGTCGTGAAATTGTTCCTTCTCCTCGCCCAAGAATAATCATAAGTATAGTCATAGGTACTTGACAGTTATACGTCTTTACATCAAATAATATAATAACGGTTGGAACTAAATTATATATATATATTATCCTTCATCAAAGCATGGTCGAACGAAATTCTGTCACCGATTTCACTCCAAGAAAAATCCCAGACACAATACAGTTGCAAATACCAGGGGACAATGCGACGAGTTTTTTGTTGTTGTAACAAAGTCGATGAAAATGGAAACGCTTTCGATTCTGTCTTTTCGCAGAAGGAACTATACAAATGGAATTTATAAAAAATAATAATTAATATCATAAAGTAGCAGCTTCCTGTAAAGTTAAACTAATCGACCATTTGCCTAAACCAATCGTGAGTTTGGAATTATATGTATATATATATATATATATATGCACACTACAAAAGCTCTTCCACTCTACTCTAATTCAAACTTTGTAATTCGATTTTAAAACTCCCTCGAAGCAGTACATATATATATATGTATTGTACTATTGTGTATACAACAACAGCAGTACTTATATAAATACGATTATAAAACGATATGACCGCCTTCTGCATAGACAAGACGGCGATAACAAATTGCGCTCGACGGGGTTAAATTGATCATCGAATTGAAATAATCGAATCTGCTGCACACAGAGGACTGAAGGGCGATTTATTTATTTTTATATATAAATATATATTATATATACTTTGTTAAAGTCAATAAAGTAATATGCTTACGTAATTCAAAAAACTAACATAAATAATATTATATTATATAGGTACCTATAGTCGTATAAAGAGCAACCAATTTTTAAAACTACCATTTTAGTTTCGTTATGTCGTACATATTTTTACGAATTGCTGACTTAGTTCTTCAACATTTACGTGAAAACGTAATTGACACCACTGTAATTTAAAATAAATAATTTTCTGGATTTCAAAAATATACCAGGCCAATATCATGAAATAACACAGGAAAATAAAGTTGCCAAAAGACAGTACTGCTTTCCTAAAAAGCAAAAATGTAAATGACACGATTGCAGTAAATAGGTAATAAATATTATTGACAATTTTGCTAATTTTTAAAATCCACAATAAAAATATCATACAATAAAACTGGAAAAATAGGATCGCCAAAAAACAGCTTTTTCCAAATGGCACTCATGCGGGTATTTTTTGAATATTATAAGTTGCACAGTAGCTACAGCCGCAGTCACAAAACACGTACACTTTCTATTAACTCCAGAGTTTTCCGCCATAATTTACGTACGTGCGACTGAGGGGGCTGTACTACAATTTTGCTATATTTTACCTCTTTATACCGAATTAAAAGTTAAAAGAATTTTAAAAAAAATTTAATAGGAAAAACAATATGAAGCGGACCAAACAAATACTTTGAAATACATAATTTATATTTCCTAGCGTATACATAGCAATGTGCGTGTGGTGTAGCTAGAAATTATCTTCTATGAGAAAACTGAGAAGGTGATAAATATATATAGATAACTGCAGATAATCAATTGTTTTATATATTCGTATATTATTATTATCACAAAAAATGTAATTTTATAAATGCGATGTCGGGCACGTATTATAGTTTATATTCGAGTTTATATCAGTGTTCGATTACTAAATATATAATATGTGGCTGAGAATTTCATTAAATATATCTGCAATAATAAGTTCAATCATAATAAAATAACGATTTTCGTAAATTCGATGCGTAAATCGGCAAGGGCCCGGACCTATATCCGCTAAATGAGTTACGCGCCACTATACTGCAGGCTGATAATATATTTAGTGTGCGTAGGACTTGGGTAGCTGCAGAACGCTTTCTTTAGGTATAGGTGCATAACATTATATATATATATGTCCCTACCGTGCATGCACCCGACTCGAGTTTTTCGTGTGTACGGTAATTCCCACTTTCGGAGACGTCGACGACGCCAAACCGATAAAATAGGGGAGGAAGTGGCCGCTTCGACTATATATCCATATGGATACGCTGCACGCGATTGACGTAAATATAATATATATATATACACGCATAGACTGTTGGCGCCTAGATTCTCCGATATGATGTATACAAAATAGTTGTTGCAACGATAACATAATAATATATTATTTATATCTCCTTAATTTCCATCACGCGAACCGCTGCGCGTTTTGAAGGGAGAAAAACAACGGAAAAAACCGTATACAGAATTTTCATCAAAAATTAGTATTAGTATTATTATTAAACACGGGAGTTCCGACATAGTGCGCAAATCATATTCAGACTTTCAACGTTTAAATTGCACGAGCCGTTGTTTTGTTGTCGCGCCAAAACGGTGGTATCCAGGCGCCCCGCGGTTCTATATTGACTTTGGGCGTCGCGTATATTACTGCATTATATAAATAATATTATTGTACACACGGCTGTTTTCCGTGCTGCAACGGTCGTAAATCGACACGTAAAACTGTACTAAGAGGATTTTGACTGGCGCCGTTTTTATATGCGGTAACTATACAGCCAGGTACGCCAGTGATGCATACTAAGGGTTGTTTCAGCTAACCCCTTACAGTTTTGTTCCTTAATATACTTCTAAATAATGTTATTTCATCTTGGAAGTGAAATTTTAATTGAATATTACTATTATTTATTATTATACTCTAAGTTTAGAGACAATACAGTTATTTAGTATGATTTTAGGTACATAATTTTTTTACTTAATCATAATACACAAACTAAATATACCAATAATGGTGTATGTGTGTGCTCGCCATTGTCCACTAAGGTATAGCTGATATATCTTAAAAATGATATTAAACTACGCGTGCCCAAAAATTCGATTTTATTCGGGAAATTCGTTTAAAATTCAATTTCGACCGCACGCATACTGAACGTGGTAAATTTCACGTAAACTCTATTATTATTTTTCACGTCTGGATAATATAATATTAGGTACCTCATCGTACCTGTACCGAAAAAATATAAAATTAAAAAAAAAAAACGTGGCTTATCCTAACCATCCCTAAATACGCGTATTTTTGAGTTTTCAACCCTAATTAACCCGTCACGACTGCCCAAGTTACATGCGTATACGAGCACCAGCCTGCTCGCTTGTTATTATCCACGTGTATTTTTAAGCCTATTGTCCGCAGCGACCCATTTATGCAGCATATTTTGATAAAGTTCCAAACGCCATTTAATATACATGTATATAATAGGTGTACCTACTCGGCGAGTAAAACTGATTCACGACAACACACAAACTCATCTTCATGCGATTATAATAATTATGCGTACATCTGTAAAATTTATGTAGGACACGTTAAATAAATATAATATTCACGGAATCGTAAACAAACGAAATTCGTACGAACGTATACGCGTTAATAGAAGTGCATATACGTGATTCACCATGTGCAATAAATTGTGTTTTAATGTTGCAGCTGACGTTATTAACGTACGAGTGATTTTTCTTATACTGCAATTATTACCAACGCTTATTCGGTGAACATTAGTTTCGAAAAGCATGTACAAACTTTTTCAGACATTTTTTTATAATTGGAAATTTAAGATAAGCCGCAATTGACGTTTGATTTTTAAACGAAATTAACGGTTTTTTATAATAGACAGCACTGTGGTCTAATCGATGTAGGTGACAAGGCGAGCATAAAAAAGTCTAGCTACACCGTGAACTTCCGGTATGTCGGATACATATATCATCTTCCACGATCCCCTTATATATGCATTAAGTATACTATTTTTTCGAACAAACGTAATCCGATCACGTCGCACACATATACATTATACATATTTATCTATAGGCACCTACAGGAAAGTCTTGTCGCCGTCTCGCTGGTTTGAAATTCCGTCAGCGTGTTGTCTAAAACATTTTTTGTTTTTGTTTAATTTTTACGATGCCTTGTGTATACATAAAAGTGTCAGGTTAATAATTATTGGAAATAATTAATTATCAAAATTTTTATATCAGCATTTTATTGCAATGTGAGAATATATAGTATTTCAATTTAAATATTAGAATTTTGAAT
>JACXSJ010000404.1:0-25307 GCA_014851325.1 Pentalonia nigronervosa
TTAATCCTTATGTATTTTTAAACATTTATTATTTGTCACATTTTAGAATGATATTTGGACCAGGGAAATTTCCACTTAAGTATCCAAAGTTACAGTATGGTAATGGCGATGGCACAGTTAATTCCAGAAGCCTTCAAGGTTGCAATTATTGGTCAAGTATGCAAAAACAAAAAGTGTTCCATCAAGTATTTCCAAATGCCGACCACACTTCAATCCTAAATGATGAACGTGTAATGGATTACATTGCACAGCTTATGGAAAAACTAGAGTTTCCTAATTTTTAACTTAACGTCATTATTATTAAGATGGGTAAAATGCGTGTTATTAAGAATAGTTAATGTGTTAATTTAAATAGATATTTAACCTTTTGGCAGGTGCGTATGGGCATTTTGTACGACAATTATAGATTTTTTGACATAACTTTTATCTACATATCCCGATTAATACTGAGATTTTTCCTATTCCACAATGACGTAAATATTATAAACATTTAATAATTGTTATTTAATCTTACGTATTTTTCAAATTATTATTGATGTATATTTTAGTCAACTCCGTCCGATCGCACGAAATACGTCTCGCGCCTGGTCGTGATATTATTATTTTTTTTTTCGTACAAATATTTTTATTTTTTTTTTATTTTCGTGTAATGCTTTTTTCATCTCGTTATGAACGATATTGCGCGTATGTTACAAGAATTATCAGACAAAGAATTAGGAGACAATTTTGAAGATTTAAATAGTGACAGTGATCTTAGTGATGTAAATATTGTTGATGATAATTTTGACAGTGATTCGGAACAGAATATTTGGGATGAAGAAGTAGAAGCAATGTACACAGATGGACTGTACTATATCGGAAAAGATAAGGTTAGTAAATAGCGTAAAACTGAGTTCACCAAGCACTCAACTAAAAAACATAATATAATAAAATCTTCCTCCGGTCTCACATCTTATTCTAAAAATATTGAAAGTGAAATTGATTCATTCATGAAAATAATCGATTTGGATATGGTAGACGAAATTGTAAAATATACTAATATGTATATAAATGATAAAAAAACAACGTATAATTATTTAAGGAACACGGACTGCAAGGATATATCTAAAAGTGAATTATTAGTATATTTTTGATTGTTATATCTAATAGGAATCAAAAATTTGTCTGACACTAATGAAAGAACACTTTATTTCAAAAATCGAAAATTAAAACATTATCAATGGATGTATCAGTTTTTTTTAAAAAGTACCAAACGGAAAACGTTGTTGAAGATGTACAAGAGCCTCCCAAGAAGCGCGGAGTTTGTCATTTATGTACGAGCGAAAAAATAGATCATCTGCTACAATGATATGCTACAAATGCATGTTGTACACATGTAAAAAGTATTCTAGCAAACACGAAATAATTTGTCAGATATGTAATGACGAAAGTTATCAGACTAGAATTTGATTATTTATTTATTTTATAATGTATTATTTTATACTGTGTTACTTTTATTTAGTATGAAATAAAAAAAATCGTGTTTTATTAACAATTATATTGAAATTGTCATAAAAAATTATAAAAAAATATATATATAAATTCATAAAATATTATATAAATAAAAGTAAAATTATGCAAAAAAATATTTCTAGTATTTATTTTTCTTTTATATTTCTAATATTTCTAAGTTATTTGTTTATCCTTCATTTTAATTAAATATATATGAAAAGCATTCTGTCGTATAAAGTACGACACGTGCCTGCTCGTCTATTATACAATAGCGTGCCTGCCAAAGGTTAAGGAAATTAATAATAATAGTTAATTTTATTCTTGAATGTATTAAGTACAGGTACTTAAACCTTCTTTATAATATTAATGTAGATTTTATTTTATTATTTATTGAAGACTTTAAAACTCTAAAACAATCAATATCTTTGTTATCCAATGAATTCATCACCACATTTTAAGTGTATTCAATTTATTATAACCCTAAAATCATCCAATAATTATGCATTGTTAATGGCTGTTTGTTTGTTTAACTAATAACATTACATAGTTACATAATAGTCACTAAATAATTTAAATAAGTATTGTTTCAACATTTTATTATATACTACAATAAAATAATAAAATATAATGTTTATTAGTCAATGTCATGGATTAATATATAATAGACTGGTATAAAAATGTTATCAGAACCTAGAGAACCTCAAATAAGGTGAACGAAAATACTTGATGGAAATATAATATGATTATCACCAACATTTAATGGTTTTTTTAAACTATTAAAAAAAAAAAAAAAAAATGGTAAATATTGTTTTTGTCTATAGCCTATTTATGAATTATATAGCTTTTCTAATGTTGTACAGTTTTTGTAGGTATATCTAAATTATAAAAATTTGATTTACTTATTGCAAAGAATTCATTAATATTCAATAAGTTTCAGTATTAAATATAATAATACATCTTCAAAAATGATATTAAAAAAATCTATTACAGGAATTAAACACTATATATGGTAGAAAATATTTTAATTCATCAAAATGTACATTAAATGTATTTACTCTTTAAAATAATCAACCAATATAGATGATACTATGACACACAAAATCATATTAATGGAATATTTTTCTTATAATTAATAAAATTATATTGATTAGTAATAAAATTAAGCTTATTATCTATACTCAATACTATGATGGACTATCGTCATTTTAATGGAACTAACTTGATATTTTCCACACATTACAAAAGTAATACCTTTACAGCCTGGTTTCTTATATATTGTTCTTTTACTATTTTCTACTAGCTAGTGATCTATTTTCTAACAGTTCTTACATCTTTTGGTGGTGCATGTTGTCTTATTTTAGTGTCCATTTTAGCTTTCTTTGTAATACTTTTTTACATGCCATAAGTTGGACGTCCATGTTTTATGGTATAAGTACTAATTTTACAGAGTGATAAAGCTAATTCTTTTCTAAATTTTGTTACGTGCATCTACCGGTGATCCTTATGATGATTGTTTAATAAATAAAAGTGTGCAAATAGTAACTAATTATCTATTTATTAACATCAATATGAATACATATAATTAAGTAAATTATATATATATAATTAATTTAGTTAAGTAAAAGTGTATGTGTATAGATGCAATTTTGACATGAAGGTGCCTTGGACTCGGAGGCTCTGGTACATCTAACTAGTCTGTCCTTTGGCTCCCTTTTTATGTGGTCTTCCCATTCTGGTTTTCATTGATACCTTGTCCAGCGACCTTGAAGTTTTTGTCGCTTCTTGCAGCTACAGTACTTTATTTAAAATTAGGGTGTAACCAGTACCTACATATAGTATTTCTAAGAATTGCAGAGCAGTTCTCCTCTAGTTAATTTATTTATTATTTATGCTTATATATATATGTGTGTGTGTGTGTGTGTGTGTGTGTGTGTGTGTGTGTGTGTGTGTGTGTGTGTGTGTGGCGCTAGATAACTAGTTATTTAATTTGTCATTTGAAATGACCCTATACATATTTCTACATACATAATATGTCATAATATAATATAATATCGGTGGCACGACTCTTAATAGTCGTAGCCCATAACAATTTTAATCATTGTAGCACACTATTGTTTCTTTTTTGTTTTCAAATAAGCCATGAGTTTACTATTGTAACATTCAATAAATTATGGAAAACTCTCATGTACCATTTTCTACTTCACATCTTTATTTTATGAGCCCTAAGCAACCCATCAAATAAATCAACTCCATCCACATGTTTGTTGTACACCTATATTATATTTGGACAATCAACCTCAACCCTTTTCTTTTGTTTTCTATCAAACCTAATTACTTTTACAACTGGGTCTACAACAGCAAATGTTGATAGCAATCTAGTAATTTTTGTCTTTCTGTGTGACAGCAACAATGTCCGTACCTATAACGTTTGATGTACAATTTGCAGTAATATCTCTAGATTATTTCATCAAAACAAAATCATCTGGAAATATAACATTTTTTAATCTATTTTTCCTAACACTGCTTAAAGATAATATATTTCTTTGTTTTAAATGAACTAATAGTGGTAAAGTGGTATAATAGTTGTCAAAAAATAATTTAAAATTTTGGTTTTTAAGTAAATTCTATCAAGGTGCATAACATTTGCACTAGCATATAAGTCTGGCTCACTTGCTTTCCTACTTTCAATATTATTTTCCTGACCTGAAAAAAATTCTAAATTATATGTAAAACCTAAAGCCCTACTAAGAACAAAAAACTTATAACCCCATTTATGAGGTGTAATTGGCATATAAACTTTGAGTAAGTTTTGTGCTTTAGTACTACATATTTGTTCATCAACTGCCAAATTTTCTTCAATTGGTATGCTACTAAATTTTTTCTTAACGTTTCAATTAGTGGTCTAATTTTACATATTTTGTCTCTTTCAGAGTTGATAGAAGTCAACATATTATCGTCAAAATAACATTTATTCTGGTATAAAAAATATTTATTTGGCAAATATAATATTGTAATGAGTAATGACTAAAGGATAAATTTCTTTTCTTTTTTTAAAGGATTAAATTTGATTTAATTTATTATTTATCAGATACAACTTGAGTAACCTGAAAAAAAAATAGAGAGACGCAATAATTCAGTAGTTGAGATACAACTCATTCCCTGGGTCAGTTATCAAAATCATTATGTATTATAAAATATCACAAAATAAACATTATTTTACCGAGTGATTTTTATTAAACTTAAATATGAACGTTGCTTTTATAGGTTTATGACATGTTATGATGACACCAAGTGCATTGTCAACTAAGTTTTTACTTTTTTGATAAAAAAAAAAAAAATGTAATGTTCATAAAATACAGTATATAATGAATAGTAGTTAATGGTATTGTGGTTTAATCTGATTCATAATATTAATACAGTTATAAAATTTTGTTTTTAGATTTTTTAGCAGGTAATAAAATAAATAATTTAATTTCAAAATTGAATGGTTATTTATTTATTTATAGAATCTATTAGAAACATTTAATTTGATAAATAATCTATAACTATCATTTGATAGTAATATTATAATATATTATATTATATTATTTTATAGTAATATTCTGATTTACCTTAATCAAATAACATCAATTTAGCTACTTCTGCAGACGATACTGCAATAACCTCTTCCAGCCCTAACTTAGAATCTGCCATTAATTACAAAACTGATTTAACTTATGGAAAACCAAAATAAATGAAAGTAAATCCATTCATATCATCTTTACCCTCAGGCCAAAAATATTCCTCCTATTTTTCTCAATGACAAAATAATCCCCACGGATACATCAATCAAGTACCTAAGTTTCATCAAAGGGGCTCAATGGGGGTGAAAAATGTATATAACTTATTCATAATATAATTTTAAAAAAAAATAAATGGATTTTGCATATTAAAGTAAAAATTTTGAGATTAGAGAATATTTAACTTATATCATATTGAAGAATATATTATTTTATCACAGGAAAAAAATGTTTTTAATTTAAAAATAAAAAATGATAGAAATAGTTCAATAACTTGTTTATAATTCAATTGAAAATTGTTTAGTTGTTTCAAATGTGACATAATTTAATTAATTTACTAAAGAAAAGGTATACAATAATTGTTCTTAAATTTAAGCATATTTTATATAATGTGCAATTAATGGATGGTAAACGTGGATATTATAAATTTCTAAAGTTTAAAGTTAATACATTAAACTATTAGATTTATGTTTCTTATTGTAGCAACTAGTTACTAATGTAGAAAATTTTAAATTGTTTGAAGTAAAAAAAGCATATTTTATTTGTATAAGAATTATTAAAAAAATATTTTGAGATATTTTTAAACATGTTAGAATCATATTTTAAATTTTTATAAACCTGAAAATAGGTGCACTTTTTACTAATAACATTTCAAAAGTCGTATTAAGACTGTTGATTATAATATAAATTTTTCTTCAAAGAATTCAATTGCAGTCAAGATAAATTTGGAAAAAGTCATGAAAACGTTGTAAATAACTACCAAATAAATTTTCTTTCAATTAAAAAAACAGGGTTTTTTAGATTTTGATTTATGATGAGTTTTGACATTTTACTAAGTGATTTCAACATTATTTTTATGTGTTGTAATTTTCTCGTTTTAAAAATTATATTTATAATTCAATACATAGTATCAGTAAATATTAAGTACTGTGATATTTGCCTATTTACTATGCTATAGAAATACAAGTTTAGTATTCTATGTTCAGAAAGTGTTAACTGTCAGTACACGCAGGGCTGGGCAAGATACCTCAAAAAAAGTATCTAAATACAAGATACAAGATACATTTATGACTAGTATCTAAATACAAAATACAAGGTACTATAATATTTTTAAAGATAGTAGATACAAGATGCATGTATCTGAGATACCTGTAAGATACAAGATACTTAATATATTTGTTTATTTTTATTAATTTTTTAATTTACCTTGGATACAATTTTATATTATTTTATAGGTTATAAATGTATAATAATACGGTATGCATTGATCATTAACAATATAATTTCAAATAACATTAGATACGCTTAAAACAATAATATTAATAATAGACAAACAAAATAATAGGTAAAAAGATTTACAGTCTATAAAAAAATTACGTACACAATAATAAAACATTATAAAAAAAATAAATATATTTATAAATTAGTAATGTTTACTTATTATTTATTAAATGTTTAAATGTAAGTAATTTATATAAATATTTAATTATATTATTTATATCCCATGTTTTGAAATAAATTCCTGGTTACCTTTTAAAGAGACTAATTTTTTAAAAGTATCATCTGACATACTAGATCTACATGGAGAATGAATAGGCCCAGCAAAAGAAAATAATCGTTCAACAGCTGCTGAAGAGGTTAGGCTTGTATTATATTTTATAAATAATTTTTTTATTTTTGCATAATTATCTAAACAACAAAGTGATTTATTTTTATCATTTAAAAAACTTATAAATTCAAGCTCGTTACTTGACTGTTGTCTGAACTGGTCTGGTTCAGAAGAAAAAAGATGGAAAGGATTGGATGGTTTTTTTGTTAGATTTTTTGGCAGAACCCCATATTGCTACCCCGTATGCCCAAAATGGTTGTAGGAGAGTTTTGTATAATAATATTTTAATGTTTAGTGTTAGGTTTGAGCACAGAAGTGGCCTTAGTAGGTGCAGTCTTGAATTCAGCTTTTTGCCTGTATACTTGAGATGAGCTGACCATGTTAGTCGTCTGTCGAATAACAAGCCAAGATATTTCACATCATTTGAATGAGGGATCATAATGTTATTCATTGTTACTGGAGGACAGTAATGAGGTCTAAGAGAAAAGGTAATAAAGGAAGACTTTGTTTCGTTTATTTTTATTCTTCATTTAACGAACCATTGAGAGAGGGTATCAATGTGCGACTGTAGTTGGAGACTTGCAGTGATATGATCTGTGGCTGTAGAGAGGATTGCGGTATCGTCTGCATAGGTTCCGAGGATTGTATTTTCAGATGTGGGCAGATCAGATGTAAAGATAGTGAATAGAAAAGGTGCGATGTCACTGCCTTGAGGGACTCCAGCAGTAATAGGAAATTGTTTCGAGTGTTTGAGGTTGTGGCGGACCTTGAATGTGCGGTTGTCTAGATATGATTTTAATATTAGGTAGTAAGGGGCAGGAAAAATGGTTTTTAACTTAAAAAAAAAAAAAAATTAATATCTATGTGAAATTACTTGCACATTTACCAATTATTTTTAACCATTAAATACGTATAAAAACTAAACACATATAAGTCTAATATATTTAAGATAACTTTGTAAACACATGTGTCGTATCCGTCTTACTAACAAATATTATATACCAAAATGTACATTCAGTAGTTTTAATTTGTGTGGTTAGCTTAAATATTAGAGAGGACCTATTATCATACAAAGAGGGCTCAAAGGTAAGAGCATTATTTGTGTTATCTCGTTGGTTTTAAATGAATTATGAATACTTAGTTGAGTAAAATATTAATATTTAAAAACGCTCATAATTTACTTAAAAATTTAAGTATCGGAAATAACAACGCCCACTAAGTCAATTCGTTTTAATATTTAAGCTAACAACACAAAATTGAAACTGCTGAACGTACAATTTGATATTATATAAATCGCGTAAGTATGACAGAAACGACACATGTAATATGGCATCCTCAAGAGTTTTAATTAACTAACTTCAAAATAACTGTACGAGTATAATACGACACTTTGGTGTGAAGATATTTTACTATTATATTTTTCAAAAATAATATAATATGATAACAGATAATTTGATAACGGAAAACCATGAACCTAATACTATCATATTATCTGAAACGACAAACGGTAAACATTAACATTTTCGTGGAGCAAATTGGAGCGTGCCGATGCGTATCGGTTCAATATCGAGCGTTCGGGAAATTACACGTACGGTGTACCATCAGTACGTGCCGACTGGTATCGGAGTCAGAATTCGATACATGATGAATTTTTCTTCTTGAAAAAATCTTACATATTATTGCCTAAAGAGTGAAAAATTGAAAGTGTCCTTAACAATAGTGAAATGTTATACTTAATCTTTTTTTATTGAAAATATCACAACCTTTTATACTATCATTTTCAATATTTAATTATTTAAATATTAATTTATACTTTATGCTTTGACCTCTGAATTTTTCAATATTAGTACAGACTACACAGTAGTATAACAGGGCAACATTTTAATACTATATAATACCACATATGTTTGTCCACAACGATATTAATGAACCACCAGGGCTGGGCAAGTTAACGATTTTATTCAACTCGTTAAGTTAAAAATGAATTTATAATTATTTTTTATAACTTAATTAAGTTAAAAATAAATGGTAAAAAAAATTAATTAAGTTAAAAGAGATCAACAGTTTGTTAGGAGTCAATGAAATTAACATGCCCCAGACACACAGTATTCAACAATCATGACTCAAGGAAATTAAGGTAGAAAATAAGTATATTAGATTTAAGTTAGACATCTGCTCTCAAGTTAACTTAATACCACTGAGTACATACAAAACATTTAATATAAATAAATGTTGGAACTGTACAATTATTAAACTTGAGACCTATGGTGGATACAAATTCATGACATTAAGCTTAATAATATTACAGTGTTTAGTTAATAATATTATGGCACCTTCTTAATAATAAATAATAGTACTATACCAATACTGAGTCTAGAGGTGTGTGAGAAATTTAATCTAATTAAAAGATACAAAAAGTGTAATAGCTTGATCACACAATACAATAGTAAAAAAGACATGTTCCTAATAAATAATAGTCTTATTTTTGAAGGGATGGAAACATTCTCGGGCGAATATACAATTAAAATAAACGCCAATAGCCAAGAATTTATCAAACCTGCGAGAAGATTACCTCAAACACTATATCAAGATGCACTGGTAGAACTACATAAATTAGTAAAACATAAAATTATACCTAAAGTTGTGGAATCTAAAGAATGGGCTAGCAACCTTGTGATAATAAGAAAACCAAATAAAACACTGAGACTATGTATAGGTGCATCAAAACTCAATAAGTCATTAAAACTAATTCATAATTATCAGTCCACTCGAAGAGTTACTTAAAAAAACATAATATGGATATGGGAAAGCAGACATTCCTTAGCTTTAAATGAACTAAAAAAACTTGTAACAATCCCACCGATACTAATTCATTTTAGACCAGATAAAGAAATTATCATCCAATATGATGCTTCAGAGGACGGTCTGAGTTGCTATCTTCTCAAGAATAAAAAACCCATAGCTTTTGCCTCATGCAGCATGTCAAAAATTAGAAATATCATATGCTCAAATCGAAAAAGAATTTCTGACCCTAATATTTGCATGTAAGAAATTTCAATACTATATTATTGGTCACGCAATAAACACACTAACTGATCATAAACCCTTAGTATCAATCATGCAAAAAGATCTAATAAAAATACCATCAAATCGCCTATAGAAAATGAAACTAAAACTCCTAGAATATAACATTAGATTAAAATATTTACCAGAAAAAAATGTGTTTAGTAGACTTATTATCTAGAGATTATATGCTAGAAAACTTTCCAGAGGAATTTAATACTGTAGGTATGGTTCATTGTGTAAATAGATTTAACAACAACAATGTTTGCAATATTAAAACAGAATTTAAGGTAAGCCCAGTTCTGAATAAGATAATCAAAAACTATTATTAAGGTTGGCCAAATAGTAAACACATAGATAAATCAGTGCAATTATATAATAATTTAAGAAATAAAATAACTATTAAAAATGGAATAATATATGCTGCATATAAAATAGTTATACCTACCAAGCTAAGATCTTTTATACTTAAACTGTTACATGAAAGCCATCTAGGAATAAATAAAACAAAATTAAGAGCAAAACAAATTATATACTGGCCTGGAATGTATAATGAAATTGAACATTTTATAAATAACTGCAATACTTATAATAAATTTTAATATTCAAATAAAAAAAAATCCTTTTAATACCTCATGAAGTTCTAAATTATCCCTATAAAAAGGTAGCAGTAGATATTCTATCCTTTGCTAGTACATACTTTCTAGTTATAGTTAACTATTTTTCAAAATGGTTTGATTTAGTCCAATTAAAATACAAAATTGCTAATGAAATAATAAAAAAGCAAACAAATATTTAGTACACATGGAATACGAAATACCTATTATTTTTTATCAAATTGATTGTGTTTACATCATTGTTTTTGGCTGCTAATATAGCCCATGTACCGAATCACTAATGATTTATGTAAATTTGTGCTATATTTGGGAAAACATTGACGAATTATCAATATGAAATTCACAAATCCGATTAAAACTTTTGAGTGCCATAGACACATTTGTCAAGGAAACAATTAATTTAAAAACAACAATTAAATAAAAATAAACAATTATCAAAGTTGTTTTTCTGTTCTTTCAATGATAATAAATAAAATATAAATATAATTTTATACAGTTAAGTAGATAATTTATTTTTTAATAATTTACATTAGAATATTATAAATTTTACAAAATCAAAATTAAAATTTTAATAATTATTAAGTAACATTGTTGAATTTTCTTATGGTGTTTTTTGGTTTTTTAGAATGTGTAAAGTGCTAAACATTCATTTTAGTTTCATCGGATCAGATTCTAAGTAGTGCATTTTTTTCTTCCCTATTAAAATTCTATTTACTTTCATACACTAATGGTTGAGCATGAAGAGAATAATATTATTTATAACTTTTTTAACAAAAATTTCACTATTATGGTTTGAGCGTAGTGGAAAGTCTTTAAAATTAAAACTATTTCTTATGTTCAAACTTAATGTCATACAAATATCTTTATGCTGACAAATTTTAGACATTTGTCCATTTACATATTCAATTATTTATTGAACCAAAGAAACGAATATCTGAGATGGGTACTTTAATGACTGTCTTTTAATAGCGTAGTCTCTAGCTGTTATAAGATCATATGTTGACGTTACATTGTTAGCACAAAGATTTTTGAGACAGATATTATACATTTTAAACAAGTTTTTATTAAGTATTTTAAAATGTATCCAGCTATATAGGTGTAAATATGCTCACATAAAACATTAATACACATTGAAACGTTAAAAATGGTTATAGGTAAATCGACAGCGATGCTACTATTATTTTGTACCTCATTAATGTCATAAGGGTCTTTTAGAATTAAATTTTTATAAAATGTTAGGTTTGCTTCAATTATATCTTCACAATTTGAGCCTGGTGAATTTGAAAACATTAAATTGTTCAACAATAATGTTTTATACGCTGACGCAAATACGTGGCATGATGGATTACTTGAGCTCACACTATGTGCTGTACCAAAAAAACATTTTAGAGAATCCTGATTTATATATTGTAGTAAGAATGACCGAATATAATAATTGTATAATGTTTTAAACAGTCTTTGAAAATCTAAAATCAAACAGTAAAAAATAATAATATCAACAAATATATTTTTAAAGGCATCATATTATTTTTTTTGTTTTTTTTTATTATATTACTTTATAGTAATATAAGCATACATTGTAGAAATATTAATGTAATTATTATATAGATAGTAATAATCTCGTATTATTTTTATCCAATTGTTTGTTGTTGGTATAACGCATGTTTTTCCATTTTTATTAATGAAATTTCTTGTGCATAGAATTCGAAAACTTTCAGACCAAAGTGCATGATGAGGCAAGTCTTATTTTTATTGATGTTTGATAAATTTTCCCATCTATTACTCCATCAAAACTACCATTCAGGGAATCAAATAATTTATCGAAGAACAAACAGATTTTTGCTGTCATTAACACTTGGATCAATTAAACTTTTAACAGTTAACAGAACGTGAAAGGGCTAATTAATGATTAATTATAAACAGATTTATACATTAATGTATATTTTATTAGAATATACAGTAACACACTTTAACAAATAGGAATTTTTTAACTAAAACCTAGACACAAATTGTATACATTACTTACATGTTACATGATAAGAACATGATAGTGGATGACACACTGTGAAAAAATTTAAGTCGCACATTTCACCTTCATTTTCAACATATTTTCTGGCACTACATGTTGATCAATAATTTGGGGGTAACAATTTATAATCAGATATTGAATTGTCAATATTGTACAGATCTTGTATGTAGAATCATTTGGCATAATCAACCTTTCACCTCATTCAATGAAAAAATTAGATCTTTTGTTAAAAGGTTTCTGATACATTTTATCAAATGTAGGACATCAAAAATATGAATAATCTAGATAATTTTTTGTTCATCCACTTGTATCTCATAAATATCATATTTATATTTTATTGCGCTTGATAAAAAATCCTTTTGTCTTATTAATAAGAAGTTTTATGGCATTTTTATTAGAACATCCTTGGTCGGAAATTGTAGCTACTACTTGTAAGCTGATTTTGTGGATTTCTCTAACAACCTAAAAATAAATCTTTATATTTATGTATTGAATTTCATAATTAATTTTATTCCTACTTTTTATTCTTACTTCTTTCAATAAACATGCCAATTTTTCAAGTTTTATAGCATCTTGACAAAAAGTATATGCTATTGGTTGTTCAAATTTTTTTTATGCCATGGACCTCAAATATCAGTGCATAATTAGCATACTCTTGATTTCTGTTAAATGTACTGTCAACAAACCCATCAATTTAATCTGTCATTTTACTGTAATGTAAACCATTGCTTATATACATTTCATTAAACATCAATATATAAAATCTAAATATATGTACAGTTTAATTATTTTTTTATTATTCAAATGTAAATTTAGTTACCTTTCAAGTGGTTTTAACTTTTCAGATTTTTCTTTAAGCACTTTCATAGCTATTGGACTGACTCCAGTAGTTATCAACATACTGCTTAAAACATTTTGTAAAGTAAACATGAGGGACAACATACGATAACATTTTGGACTCCGTTTATACAAAGATAAACTCATTTTTTCACCTAAAATGAATCTTTGACCTTTATTTTCTTTTTGGTTTCTATTAATTGCAATTCTGTAAATAATGAAGGGGCAGCTGTCATTTTATCCAAAAAGTTGTCATTAAGATACTTTTCATTTTTCAGACATACGTTCTGCTGCCTTTAGTTGTTGCTTCAATAATTGTGTTTTGGCTTCCTGTTTTTTAAGTTAATTTATTAATTTGTTGATAATACCATAAAATTTTCTTTAATTAGTCATTAGTTGTTTGCAACAACTAAACCCTATTTTTTTTAACAAACCTACAGTTAAAAAGTTAAAAGTTTTATAATAATGCAAAAAAATTAGTACATTACTAAATTTTGAGCTCTAAATATTATACTAAGCAAATAAGCAAAATACCAGATTATTTGAATTTTTTTTAGCAGCTTTACTAATTTTGGAGCTTCCAACTACACTACCATAACCTAATTTATAAGTAAGAAAAATAATCAAAGCATTAAAGCATTGCATGTTAAGGCAGTGAATAGTAATTGTTATAGTGCATAAATAATTAAATAACAATAATACTTACATACAACTCAAAATAAAAACTTACTATTGGCATTATTTATTGTAGTTTCTATATCTTCCAGTGTCTCCAGTGTTTCAGTATTTTCCAAATTTAAAATTTCAACTCCAGTACATCAAGATTATTTTAAAAACCAAAAAAACATAACAATGATGTTATAATACTATATCATATGACATATAATTTAAAATAATGTAATATTACCTGAACAACAAAGCGATCGATGATCATCCACTTTAATACTTGAAACATTATCAACACCATTACAGGAGGTTTCCAAATTGAAATGTTGGTTAATCGGTGTGTTATAAGGTTGTAATTTTTGATGCTCAGATGAAACATCATATATAAATGTAACCTCACTAGACACTATAATAAAACATACATAATAAATAATAATATATCGAAGAAAAAACAAAATATATGGTACTTTCCAGGAGAAGAGAAGATCAGCCTAATCTACAAGTAGTTAATCTCACATTTGAAAGTGTAGAAAGTTTTAAGTATCTAGGTGTGAATATAAACAATAAAAATAACATGCATCAGGAAATAGTTGAACGATTATAGCAAGTGGAAACCGATGCTACCAGCATCCAATAATTATTGAAATCTAAATTATTGTTGAGGTTGAAAACACTGCTCTATATCAGTTATCTGGGACCAATAGCGACTTACGCGTGTGAGACTTAGTCTACGATGAAAGGTGATGACAAAAAAACTGGTAATATTTGAAAGGTTTTCAGAAAAATTTTTGGCCTGGTGTACAATCTTGATCTAGGAACATTCGAAAGGCGGAAAAACGAAAATTTGTACCAATTGTATGGAAAACCGACGATATTAATGTATATAAAAACTAAGAGAATGTAGTGGTTTGGACATATTTGGAGAGCTGAAGATGATATACTAAAAAAGGTCACAACCGCAAAGATACAGAAAAAACGTCCACTTGGTAGACCGCGAACAAGATGGAAGGATGCTCTGAAGAGGGACATTCAATTAGTGGATGTGAATGCCTCTGTTGAATTAGCATTCAACAAAGAAAGGTGGAGAGACTTACTTGTGGTAGCTCAGGTCTTTCAAGGACTGTTAAGCTGAAGAAGAAGATATCAAAAATTTGTTAGTAGTATTATATACTATTAAGGTACTTGTTATATCGTTTAATATTAATAATAAGTAATGATTAATAAGATATGAACTTTTACTGTTAAAAAAAAATTTCCATACTAAATTTATTTCTAAATGGATTTACCATTTACTCAAAGTCAATTACCTAGATATAAATAACTTACTAGGCATAATTAAGTAGAATAAGCATTAACATTAAACCTCCTAGTTCTGGTAACTAAAACAGTAATCTGAAAAATGAGTGTAACAAATTCTTTTTTCATTATACACTATTTCAGAATTCATAATTGATAATCCAACTAGTCTTATCCAACCTAACAGCCGAGCTTCATGTAATCAAGAATTTGGTATATCATAATATCTATAATATATTTACAACAATTACATGACACGCATAATTACATATGTATACATTACAATACTAGAAAGAAAATAAAATGATAAATAAATTAACTTATACTTTTCTTTACATCCTTGCATTAAACACTAGTACTGATTTTTAAGCATTATTAATAAAGGTAGATAATTGTATATCAAACACTCAAATTATTATAAAATTATAAAATATGCTATGTTCCTGGCGATACATATCTTATTTTAATATTATTAACTTTGAGTGAACCACTAGAGTAAGAGGGAATTGCATATTTGGGACACAATCCACAATATATACATATATCTTAAACATCAACAACAAAAAGTGGTTTTGAACGACCAGCGATTCTGAAAAAAATACCTAATTATCTTGGGGTTATTAAACTGAATTATTGTAATATAATATAATATAATATATTTATTATTATTATGTACTATGTAGATATATATTATATTACATTAAGTTGTGTTATATGATAATGTATTATATTATTTTATAGGCAGTAGAATCGCTCATATAAAATAATATAAAATTTTCATTTTCAATATACATAGAAATATTTAAAATATTTATACTAATACTTTTAAGCCACATTTAAGCAATTACAACTAAAAAAATTAAATATTTACTTAAATTGGCGATGATATAAAAAACTAAACTTTTTTGATTGTATCAATTTTATATTGTTATAATGTATATATTATCACATATCAAAAAACCATACAAACATGAGAACATTTAAACATAAATATATTTTTGGGCTGAATACAACTTTTTATATCTGACCGTAACCAATTTCGAGTAATGCTTTGTTTATAAATGGTTTCCATTGGGTGCATAATATTTTGGAAAATTATTTCTAATTTCTTATTCTTCCCCAAAGACATATTTATGGTACATAGATTTTCTTTGTAGAGAAAAAATATCAAGTAATGTGCCATGTTTTCTTTTTACTAACCATTAAGTGTTATTATGATATTAATACACAAGCCAAGAATTTGAATGTTTGATAGTTTTCAAGATTTATTTTGAATACTATTGCAATAGTAACATAAAACATACATTTAAAAAGGGGAACATTAATACATATTTGAAATAATGACCACCCAATTAAGCTGCAAGATAATTATTTATATCCTTATTAAGTATATTTTTGATAAAATATTGTAAGAAGAAACAAACTAACTAAAAATTTAAAAATAAATTGATACACAATAAATACATTTAATTGACACTTACAAAAACTAATTTAATGTAGGTAAGATAATTTTCAACAATAATAAACAATTATAATTTGATTCTTAAAATTAAAAAAAAAAATATCATTAACAATAAATTTGTAAAAAATAAAAATATTCATAATCACATGTTACATCTAAAGATAGTACAAAACAACAGTTTTATTATTTAAACAAAGAACTATTTGGCTGAAGTAACAAAGTTAACTAAAAGGTAATAGGGATGCATAAAAAAATGTAATTAATTGAAATGCTCCAATATCAAAAAGTAAAAACAAATAAATACATATCAATATAATATTATAAGATATCAGTCTATTTGGTCCCCTGTGTATAGCACAAATATAATAATTGGAATATACGAAGTAATTTTTTGTTTTTAATTGTTATTAGATTTCAAAACAGCCCAAAGTCCAGCAGCCAAACTAAATCCAAAAAATAACAGGCCAAATCTCATTCTTGGTCTTATCCATATAGGTACATAGCGAAAAGCTTTATTAAAAACTGGCTGTTCTTGATCTGAAAATTTCTTGTCTTTTTTCCGCTTAGCATTTTCTTCCCGCTGATCATGTAATAACTTAGCTCTGAAATAATTATGATAAATTTGATATGCATACAAATACTTAGTTACAAAACTTTTTTTTTTTTATAATTTGGCAAAATCTCAAAAATATTTTTTTTCAATTTATTAATACATATAAGATAAACTTACTCTAACATTACTCTCTCGTCAACTTCATGTTTAAAGTTTGAAAGATCATATTCTTGGTACATTTTTGTAGCTTTATTCAATATCGTTTCAAAATTTAGGCTTTCTGGAATCTGTTGTACAAAATTAAATAATTATTCAAGTATATGAGAAATGTAATTTATTTAATACCTTTGATAAGACCATGTGAACACAAGCCATGTCACATTCAGTATTTAATACTTCATCACGTCTGGCATTTATTAACTGAGCTATAACATACAAGATGATTTCTTTTGGTGACGCTAAGAAGTAGTCAAATAATCTTACTACTTTGGAGTGTTGGTCTAAACTATGACTAAACCACGATATTAACCATGGCAGAGCAAATATTGTACCAATACCAGACCTAAAAGCATAATAATAAATGTTATTTAAAATATATCCATATATTGAAGTACATAAAACAATGTAACTAAACTTTTAAGTTTATAAAATCTATTAAAATTATTCATAATAACTGGATTAATTCTCACTTTTCAATAAATTTTTCCAACTTTGGATCGAGCTTTTTAATCAATGGAAAAACATGCAACAATAGATATGATGTTTCTTCCATGGTTGGCTTTAGAAATTCTTTAAGATGATGTAATGATAGATGCTTCATTATACTATATGCTTCTTTTTGTCCAACTTCTATAAGAAATGTAACAGCCACATCATGATAACCCTGTAATAATAATTAAAAAAATGTGACAAAATAATAAATGTACTATACAAAAACAAACTTTTTAATATATAAAAAATAATACATTTTCTAACATTTTAAATTATTATTGTTATTATGAACAATGTTCAAAATACTATCAAAACATATAAAATGTGCATAATTAACAAAAAAAAATTTTTTTTTTATTTATGAGCTAATAAAAATAAAATAGAAATTAACTATCAAAACTGTCTAGAAAATCAGATATACAATAAATATATTGCATTTTAAAGTATAAATTAAAGTATAATACGAGTATATCAACACAATTTCATATAACAGACAGCAATAATTAGAAAATCTGTAAATAGCACTGCCAAAAAATATTAAAACTGATAACTGGTACATCAAAGTATGCGAACTTAAATTTTAAAGTATTTAACAATATATTTAAATATGTAATACTAAATAATCAATATTAAAAAGTCTGGCTTCTGATTATTAAGTTAAATTATTTACTTGGTAGTATTTTAGGTCCGGATATTCAATAATTACACTAAGTACAATTGCTATCAATTCTTTTTGCAATATACCAATTTTCTCATATGATATTCCAGGGGGGAATCTTTTTAAGCACCTCCTTACATCCATATCAACTTGATGGTATTCAGGATGGTTCTTAATAATTTCGAATGGGTATAATTGTTCATCATTGCTTGGTAGGTTTAATAACAGCTTCCATGCTTCCAGACGTATTAAACCTGTTTTTTTTAAACCAACAATTTATTTTAACTTTTGTAATTACTTATAGAAATTACATCCATAATAATGTTATTGTATATATACATTTTTAATATTTTATGTCTTAGAATACTGTTCAGTGTACAAGTAAATAAGTTGATGAAATCATAATAATTAGAGACCTTAATTTGTAATAAATGCTCCTTTTTTGAGAAAAAATGAAATTTCTAGACATTGGACTATAAATTATAATTGTTATTTTTATATTAAAATATACAATTTTTATCAATTTTTATTTTACTAATTAAAATTTAACTTCCCTAAAATTAACTAAATGTTATAACTAAATGTTTTATACCAGTAATACCCAATCTTAAATTATTAATTAATGGGCCACATTAAAAAATGTATATTTTTATAGAGGCTACTAATAAAAATATAATATTCTAAATAAAAATCAATGTTTACAAAATATTGTCAAATTTATTTTTATAGTAGACTAGGGAATCTTCCATGGTGTCTGTGACAAATTAAATGCTTGCAGATTCACCCCTTCTTAAAATTTGTTAAATGTCAACTGCACAGTTTTTAACATAGTCAATTGGGTGGTTTTGACCTTCAAAAAAAAGATTTAAATTATTATGTTCTATTATAATAACTATTTAATTGTCTGTAAACAATAGCAACTCTATACAAACAAACAAATATTTGTTTTTTATGAGTCAATAAATCCCTGTATCTCCTTTTTAAAATCCAAAATTAAAAAGTTGATTTCAAGGTGCACATCCTTGGTTATAGGATTACCTATGTACCAAATTTCAGAAAGACATAAGTGCAATAGACTGGCTACAGATTGCTTACACATATACATGCAAACATTGCCTTGTATTAATAAATATGTATGGAAAAAATAACATTAATTTTACTAAAAATTTTAAACTGAAGTAATTAAGAAAAAAATAGTTCAGTTGTTCAAAGATAAACTAAAAACCACTTACTATTTTATAATATAATAATAATGATGGATAGATTAAAAATTATTTATCAAACATAAATCATCTTATACGAAATCTTTTAAATTAATAATGTATGGTTACAATGGCCACAATGCAACATCTATGAACTTCAAGACCTACATTTAATCAGCAGGCTACATGTTTGGCAAATAATTAATGTTTATGTAGGAAGAATATACAGAATATTATAATAAATTGTGTATACTTAAAATTAAAAAAAATTAAAATAGCAAAAGGTTTTTGTTACATATCTCAATTTTTTTTCTAACCTAACCTAATCTAACCTAACCCTAACCTATTTTTAATTATTTACTCATTTTAAGTAAATTAGCTAAGTGATAAACTTGTTAGTTTTAGCTGCTATATGCACATTATCTGAGAGACCACATTTTTGTGAAAGGTAGATGTTAACTTTGAAAAAGTAGAGCCATTTTTTAAAATATATATTTCATTAAAAAAAGGCATCTTTTAAAATGTTAATATCTTTCTTTTTTTAAATAAAGATCTGGTAAATAACTTTGTGTGCAATAAAAACGCTTTATTATTGCATAAGTCTACAAAGATTTTTTCCACAATAATAAATATATTATAATATTTTTTATATTGTTTAGTACCTAATTTTTCAGCTATCAATAATACACAATAATGGTACTGGCATAGACTAATTTTAAAATGCACTAAATATATACATATAATGGTTAATTTGCTTATTTTAAGCCTTTAAAAAAGCTTAAGATTTATCTCTGTACATTAACAATGTGTAAAGTATTTACTTACTTATCACCAAACCTCCATCACTAATAGCTAAATCTCTTAAACGATTTATATCTTGGTTTTTACTTTGTAATATTTTGTTTAATTCATCTACTTTTTCTTTATAGTTCTCAGGCACTTCATTCATAACTATAAATTACAATTGCAATCAATTATTAATACAATTTTAAATCTCTTAAGCTTGGAGTAGGGGTGGCTTGTATATTTTAATGAGTTAATAATATGCTTTATATAGGTATAATATTATTATAAAAACACAATTTTACACCAATTATTTTAATGATATTAAAACTTTTTTGTGGTATTGCAAGTATGGTTGTAAAAAAAAATTAATGTAAGTTATTATATGAATAACCATACAACTTGATATGTATATTGATTCCTATACAAGAAATTAAAGGGATGTGTAAGTTCCTACATTAAATACATAAAAATGTAATTTATGATGGCTTGGAAAACAACAGTTAAGTTGTACCTACATTGATGTGTTTGTTTAATACTTTATTTATTAAAATGTACCTAATAAACATTCTATATAGTAGGAGTGTCGGTAGACAAAGGTGGGGCGGAACGATGGGTAGCAAGTCAATCAAATTGTCATATATTTAGCAAAATATATATTTTTTATTATCACAATAATTCACAATACAGTATAATTATTATTATAGTATAATTTATTTATTTATTAGCATAAACGTCCACGTGGGCTCAAGTACAGTAGGTAATGTCTCTTATCATAACAATAATACAATATAAAATCATTAATACATAATGCAATATATGATTTGCAAACAACAATTAGTAAATTAAATTTAGGTAGTATAAAAGAAATATAAATATAAAAAAAGACTTAGATAATTATAGATATAAATTTTAGTTACATTAAATAGCTGAAAATAAGGGTTTGATGGATATAAATTTCTCATATTAAACAAATCAAAATGTATTAATTTATTATATTCTCTGGCTATACGGTCAAGTGAATTATTTTATCTGTAGGATGCATGATGAAAAGGAATTTCAAATGTGGAACAGTGTCATGATTGATATTGCAAAATATGAAAGTTAAGTGACTATAATAATTCAAGACAAGATATCAAACCATTCACTAATTTAGATAAAAAAACAAATATTATTATATCTACAGCTATTTACTAGAAAATCTAAATTAAGAGTAGCCTGAACTGAAGACAGATGTAATAATATGGGTGGCTTGATATTAAAATGTATATTACGTTTATGAGCAATAAGATGTAAAAATCTTCTTTGAAGTCATTCAATCATTTCAATTAGACCTTTTTGAAAGGGATTCCAAATAATTGAACAATAATCTAATATTAGTCTAACTAGAAAAGTATACAAAGCTTTAAAACATAGTTCATTTTTAAAGTCATTAGTGTTTCTAATTATAAAACCAATACATATCAAAGCTTTCATGCAAATATATTCAATATGAGAGGAAAATAATAAATTTGTTTGGTACATCATACCAAGATCACAAACATAAGTAATTCCCTTAATATGGTCCCCAAAAAAATTATATACATTATCCAACTTATTTTAGAACGAGAAAAAGGCATTTTAAAACACTTAGAAGTAATTAGCTTCAACCCATTTGACAGACACCACTCACAAAATCTATTAAGATCTTTTTGAATTTTATAAAAGTCATTCACTAATAGTACTTAAGCATAGATCTTAAGATCATCGGTAAACAGTTGGTAATTAGAATATTTAAAGAATGAATTAATATATAATATAAAAATGGGAAACAACAACGGAGATAGACACCCCCCTCACCTTGAAGGACACCATCTGGTACTGGCAAAGTGTCCGATAAAAAGCCAGTCATTTTTACCTGTTGAGTTCTATTAATTAAATAATAACAAAGCCAAGAAATCAACGGGTCAGTTAAACCAAACAGTCTTAATATCGCAATTAATACTGAATGATTTACAGAGTCAAATACCTTATTGAAATCAGTATATATAATATCTATCTGTTTACCAGATTCCATAGATACTATGAGGAAGTTATAGAAACAGAGTAGATTAGTTTCTACTTGAACACCTCTTCCTGAAACCATGCTGGTTGTTAATCTAATATATTTTTAAACATAAATGTTAATAATGGTACAATTAATTAATTTATAACATTTTGGGTAAAGCAGATTGTTTTGATATTGGTCTATAATTAGTTATACAATGTTTAATACCGCACTTAAAAATAAGTGTGATAAAACTGTTTTTTCATTGAGATGGGTAAGTACTATCACTTAAAGAGCAATTAAATATTCTACATAAAGAAATTGATAAGAACATTTGCAAGAATGTAATAGTATATTAGGTATAACATCAGGTCCAGTCCAAGGTATGGATTAAACTCAAGAATTAAGATATTCAATAATCTCACTAATGGTTATTTTAATATAGGGTTATTGACATACATTAGTATAATTATTTAATTTTTTAAGACATTAATTTATATTTAAAGTATTTGTTGAATAAATTGAATAAAAAAATTCTTTAAATAATTCTGTCACCGCATACCCTTCAGTTGATGATTTATTATTTAAAACCATAGTGTTAGGTATATCATTATCAATGTTTAAACTTTTTATATAATACCAGAACGATTTTGGTTTGTAAGTGAGATCTGTTTGGATTTTTTATATAAAACGTAAAAAATTTATTTTAGATTCTTTTTTACAAAGGGTACATAAATGAGAAAGAGAAAATATTATCATTATAAGTATTATGGCATTTTGTAATCTCAAACTCTTTGTGCAGACATTTTTTATTAACTATACCACTAAGGATAATTAGTTTTAATTTTAGAATTTTTAGGAACAAAAATGTTAATTATATTCTGAATAACTGTATAAAAATTTGATATAATAACTGAAAAATCCAAGGGTATCACATAGTATGAAATCCCAATCAATATAATTAAAATGTATATTTATAGCATTATAATTAGTACAGCAAAAATTAAAGTTGAATAAAAGTTATTTTATAGATCTTAAAGTTAGAACAATAACTGGACCATTTATTTAAAGCGGTAAATGGGCTTATCAACTGAAACTAACACAAAATGATAGAAGCGTTTAAAACTAATTATTTTTGCTACGGCCACATAATATTATGTTATCTACGTCTAAAAATAAAAATAAAAATTTTTAATTCACAATAGTCCATTTGACTCAGTTATTTTTAAAACTGACCAATTATAAAATGTAAAGGTAAGATTATTATTGAAGGCTTTTATTGATATTTTAATTACATAGCAAATTATGAGCATTTTTTAAATATACATTCTAAAATATCAATAAAAACAACCAAGATTTCCTAAATAATATTCTATAGATTTAATTTTTTAATAGGTCAATCCATTTAAATTTTAAAAATAACAGTAAAATGAATGTAAAATTGTCTATGTTGTACATAGTGTGTTTGTAAGACGGAAACAACACAAAACATTTTTTAACCATATCAGTTGCACAAGAGTTGTCAGCTTTAAGTTTAAATGAAATAGGAAAGAAATTTATTTTTGTTTTTCAATTAATTTATATTTATAAGAAACCTTATTTATATAATTTTTGTATTTTTGTAGTAGTTTATATATTATTTTTAGGCTTTTATAGGAACTTAAAATTCTTTGTAAAAATATCTCATTTTTTATCAAGTACTAAAATCATCTTAATTTGTGCCTAACTTATAAGTTATAACTAAATATTAAAATATCTGATTAAATATTTTCAATTAATATAATGAATAATTATATAGCCAAATACCTTAAGATGAAGAGAGTAAAATTGTTAATGTGAAATTATTAAATGATAAAATAAAAAAACAATAATATAAATTATTATCATCTATAAGTAGCATGATCAAATTCTGTGGAGTCTTTAAATTTTTGAAAAAATAGTGTTTAATTTAATAAATAAAAACCAGAAGAAAATAATTTAATAATAGGTACCTACATGTTATTTTATGCAAAATATCATATAAAAATGATTTTGTGAAGCAGGTATATGCATAGATTTAACATTTATTCTTTTAGGATTTTGGTTATTTAGTGAATTAAAAATTGTATTCAAATTGTATGTAAATTATAGAGTATGGCTGATTTGAGGTGTTAAAAGAGAGAATATTAAAACAAGAAGAATTTATAATAGACACTTAATTATTCATAAATAGATTTTTTATTCATTGGAACATGTATATGTATTTGGTAAGGTGTTCATCAGTAAATATAAAAAGAACTCTTACTAAACATTTTTTTTTCTGGTTCTGTTTTTAGAAACAATGATCATTGGGCTATAAACTGAGACTACTGTATTAATTTATCATTTATTATAAACATATATTATTGTTTCTGTTAGGTCATATAGTATTAAAGACTAGTTATATAATTCTATTTATTAACAAAAAAAATATTTTATCAATACTTTGGGTATAATTTTAGTATAGCACAATGTTAAACATAGTAATAATAATAATAAAACAAATA
>JACXSJ010000404.1:25407-100325 GCA_014851325.1 Pentalonia nigronervosa
TTTTTTTTTTTTGGAGCTTACTTATATTAACAATTTAAGAACAATGGTAAAATCAGAATTTGTCGGTCAGACTTAGTTTCAAAGTTATGACCTTTGGAAGTTAACAATTTTGTGTTTATTATGTATTCACAGATCACTTTAGTTTATTGCAGCTATTACAAATATTGATGATTTTTTTTTTTTTTTGAGACTATGTACTTCAACGAGTTAAGAACGATGGTGCAAACAGAATTTGCTAGCTAAACAGTCTAATGATATTAAATTCCCTAGAAATGTGATTAGTTTTTTAATATTGATCAATGTTTCAGTGTTAAATTAAACTTATTGTTGTAAATGATCCAAATGACAAATATTTTATACGTAAAAATATTACAGCCTACAGTAGAATAAACTTAACTAAGTTAAACACTTAAATTTTACTATAAAATATGACTAATATAAGTATATAGTGACTCCAGTTATACAACTCAAGGTCCTCCGAACCTCTCGCAACATTGCCATTTAAAATAGTACAAGTTATCACTCCTTTCACATACCTAACCCCTGAGAAGAATTTCAAGAAAAAAAGAAAAAATAGTGAAAGATGTGATAAACATAGTACTGCGCTCATGCTTAAAAAACGTAAAATTGCTAACTTCCATAGGCATAACTTTGAAACTAAGTTTAACTGACAAATTCTGACTACATCATTGTTCTTAAATAGTTAATATAAGTTAAAAAAAAAAAAAGTAAAATCGAAAAAATTTGCATAGGGTGGTAAAGTGCATTTTAGTCCAAGATTATAAATGACTGAATAATTTTATCAACAAGAATAATAAACTTAAAACTAAGACAATTTTGTATGACTTGAATCAAGACAACATAATAGTCATTGTAAAGCATAATTTGTTTTTGTAATCATAATAAATACATATTGAAATACTCAATCATTAATGAATTCAGAATATTTATTTGAATATAAAACATTAAAAAAGCATTCAAATATTATTTTATGTTCAATCTCATCAATTTTCATACTTCTCTAATTATTCTCTAACTATTTACTTACTAAATTGTTTAATAAAACAAATATTAACAAAATATTTTCTAAACTACTTCATATCTTCTTATTTTGACTTTATTTTTAAAAGAAAACTTATTCAGTATTCTATAGAAATAAATTTAACATATTAATGTTTATTTAACGTATAATATCAAAAGTTTTTGGATTTCTTCAAACTGTAAATAACTCTCTTAAACTGATTTAACATGTCCACTGTTTGTGAATGTTTTTACCTACTTTATAGTTTAGAATATGATATTAAACAGATTTAAAAATTGTTCTAAACTGCAATGATTAATAAAATTGTGTTGATAAAATTTATATGTAATAGAATTGCCTGGGTGGTACTGGTAATCAATTGGAAAGGAATCTGCAGCCAGATATCGCAAACCCTGACTGCTGAAACATAGGCAGCTAACAAAACAATAGTGAAACGGGGAAACCGATCCCATATAGCAGCATTTCTCAACCTTTATATATCCACATACCACTACCATTAATAATATATATTCTTTTTTATTTATTAAAAATGTATATGTTATTTTATATTTATGGAATTGTATTTTATTAGGAACTACAAAATTATAACAATATATAAGCATTTAATGCATAAAAATTAAATTAAACATGTATAATTATTATTTGTATTATTATTATAATAATAATGGTTTACTATACTATTTTTTTTTTACCACCTATATGAACTTCCAGTGTACCACTAGTGGTATATGTATATGTACCATAGGTTTAAAAAACATGTCATAGGATTTAGGTGGGGGTGTATTAGAGCGTATACTCATAACAATATTTATAAAAGAATGTGTATACATGAAAAAAATGGGTATTCATTTTATATGTACATGGTGGGTAAATGTTAAGTGCATGTTAATAAATACATTTTATTATATTTCTTGTCTTTACTGTATAAAAACACAATTTATGAATTAGATATAATTAGGTAGTTTTTTGAAATTTTTCTTTTAAACCGTAGTAAAAAGGAGGCTATTAGTCAAAAAAAAAAATTTAAAAAAACTACACTATATCTGCATTATATTTCAAATTAGCTATTGACTTTCCAATTAATTAACATACTGCATATATATTTATGCCTACGATTTTATACAATTCTAGCTAATATGTTTTTTTCTAATAACACACTCGCGGTACCTATTATTACATAAACAAATTAATATATTTATATATTAATGAAATATTGATTATAAAAAGGCCTACACAATGACGATTCGTATTTTCCTGAAAGGTCAATGCGTCCCAGTATATGCAAAATCAGAAAACTGGTGTTGGAGTATATCATGGCATATACTCTCCAAAACACCACTGGTAACGTCTGTATATTTTATTTATTCATACTGTTTTTCGAGCGCGACGACCGAAATTTCTAGTCTAGGCACATCGACCAATAATCGTCGAGGGAAGCAAGAAACATTTTTTATAAACAATTTAAAAAATATCGCGTATACTCAAAACATTATTTATCAATATCGATATCGATGGGCATATAGATAGATATGTGTGCTACTCACCCTCGTAAAAGTCCACCTTCGAGTAACTGGAATCGGACGAATTGTCATCAGAATCTTCGTGGTCAGACATCGTTGCGGACTTTGACGTCAAAATAAGTGCAAGATAAGTGTAAACCGTCTGAGAACGACGATAATGTCGCTATGCCGACACCTTGTTCGGTCGGACACGTCGGGAAAACTCGAGAAATCTTTTGAGAGAAGACTTTTGTTCGGTGCGACGACGACTCGTTGACGGTAGGCGCGCGGGTTGCGGCGAATCACCGCTAAAATTATTGTCACCGAAAATTATTACGTACGTATTTGCGTTATTATTGTAATGACACTATAGTGTTACATCCTAGATAGGGAAATATTGTTGTTATTGATATTATTATTATTATTATTATTACTCGCGAACCCGCGACGATGGATTACGACGTCGTCGACGGCTTGTGCTCTATCACCGAACTATAATCACTCCGCCGCAGTTCAAACGATCGACCCGCTCTCTGCGGACACCAGCCGACGCATCGTACCGCACGTACGCCAACACAGCGGCTCGGCGCATAGGTAAACATTATAATATTCTAGAAATTAATTCAATAACCGTATGTCACAATAGTATGATGACATAATACCGTCAGCGATTTACAAATTTGTAAACGGTAAACAAAAATAATTAAATGTCACACAACGAACCATAACGATTAACAAAATATATCGTGTACATAACGCATAACGAAATATAAAAATTATCGTTTCGTAGAATGGAATCTAAGCAATCGATCCAAAAACTATAGTTATTTTCCGTATCCCGGACATTCCCCGCGTTAGATATTATTTTTAACGATACACGCAAAAGTTGTACAACGTTTGGATTATAAATTACGCAAGACAAAATTGTTTTTCAAATGCAGGCTCTGCTGTAATTCTAGAAATTAATTCAATAACTTAATAATATAATATAAATTATGATAACATATCATTAACGATTGAAATTTCTAAACACAATTAAAACAGCAAACAGTAAACAAAAATAATTAAATTAAACGCCACAAAACCAAACATAAATCCAGTGTCGTCATTTCAATTTTGAATTTGATGGTGTAAATGTTTTGACCAATCCATAAAACTGGACCGAAAAAAAACAACGCATCGTTCCCAAGCCACCTGCTATAACTTCCGCGTATAATTTTATCTCAATACAATTCGCACCTTACATAACTTTATACGCGTACAAGGCAAAAGTATAGCCTCATTTATAAGCAAAAAGACGTGGAGGAGCTAAATAATTATGGTGCCACCTCAGTGCCGTCATTTTATATTTTTTTGGAGGTGTCGAACAACTTAAACTAAAATATGAAATAGAAACACGACTGCTAACCCTCGTTGAAAAAACAAAAAAATTTTAATAGGTTCCTTCTATTGTATGAAGATTTTTTGAAATTCTTTTTTTTAGAATTTCTAGATTATAGTATTCGCATATATAAATTTGAAGTAAAAAGCCATAGATAAATATTAATTATTAACGTGTGACAAAAATTTACTAGTACTTATATACAATTTTATATTTCCTTAAATTCAGAAAAATTATAATCATGTTATTTCACCAATAACTGGGAAAACAATTGGACTGTTTTACAAATACCCACCTTGCCATCTTCCCACCCCATTCAAATGATGTCACTGAACATAACGATTAACAAAATATATATTAATATATATATAGATTCGGAATTGCATTTGCATGTTGATACTATATATTATTTATTACTAAGAGAGCTTGAAAGTGATTTTATTTTTATCTTATTAATTTAATTTAATTTAACTATTTTTTAGAGCGTATTTGACAATAAATGATAAGTTTATAATACAATTTAAAAATACATTTAATTTATATTCATTTAAAGAGTTTTCATTAAGTATTATTGTGTCGTGTTTTTGAAATCCCTGTAATTGACATAAAATTTCGCGTTTTTATTCATAAATATTTGGTAAAATCTATTAAATATGAATAATTTAATATAATATTTTAGAGCAAAATATTTATAAAAGTTGTGAGTTAAAAATAAGTGCACATTTTTAAAGCATATTTGTGCCTACTTTTTTATGCGTTTAAGTTCCGAGCTCTAAATTAATATATCACTAAATAGAACATAATTCAAAACGAAATAGGTAATTAAAAAGTTATAATATTGGTTTTGTAGAAATGTTTATTTTAAGCGATATATTTTGATCTTAGCAATCAATCCAAGAATTTATTTTTATGATTATAATTCGGGGCCATTCCACAAATTAGATATTATTTTTAATGATAAACGCAAAAATTATGTAACGTTTAAATTGTAATTAATGTAAAACAATTTTTTTTTAAATGCAAGCCTTGTTTTATAGTATTGTGTAAATAAATTATAATGATATTAGTAGAATTCGAATATCGCAAGAATTTGCTATTTTTTTTCTTACTTTCTAATGTTATGATAATATATATTATGAAGCTATACAATCGTATATTCGATAAAATATATTATTATTTATTACATATTAACTAGTTACTTATATTTAATATTATATGCGTTGGGATACCTTACCTAAGCAAAATTTAATTTTGATTTATAAGCAATTTTTTTAGATTCAGCGCGGAGCGATGACTGTTTTGGTTTTACAATGATGTGTGTTTATTAAAATAATTTTATTTTTGTATCTGTCATCATATTTTGGAGCAATAATAAATATATGCACTAATTTTAATGGGCGGATACGACCGCTTCTAGTTTTTTTTTTTATATATGATCGCTAGTTGGTTCTTATTAAAAGAATCAAAAGCCAAAATATTCAACTAACTACTATTTAAAATAATTTGAAAAAAAGAAAAAAGTCGGCTAGTGGATATCGTTTTATTGTATAGTGGGTGTCGAGTGGGTCACTGTAATGAATGTGTTAAATTTGAATTAAATTATGTAAAATCATTGTATACAATAAACGATTCTGTGCGAAGATGGCCTATCAATCTGCGGATGTCTAAGTATTTTATGATATTATTACTATTAAAGTAATTAATTTTACTATTAATAATACAGTAAAGTTTGAATTATTTTTTTCCAAAAACATTGCATTTGAAAATGTCATTGAGTGTATGAAATAAAATAATATACTTTAAAAGTTTCAAGTGCTCATAAAAAATGTTTTTAAATTACAACGAAATAATTAACACTACAGAACATGTATTTTTTAGATTTTTTGGTTAAAATATTAATTAAATACGAGAAATCTTGTTTCAATTTGTCATTCTTAATTTAAATGTAGAAAATTCAAAATTGAATACTAGTGCTTCACCCATCAAAAAATAATGATACCAAAACACAAAGTTTATTTGGACGTAGAAGTGTCGACATACCTTATATTTTTAAACAAATAGTAGAATAGATGCTAATTTAAAATAAAACACAAGTACTATTATCAAGTTCAGGGACAAATGAAAATTGCATAAAAAAATTGTATGTATTTTCTGCTTGGACTCCATAAGAAATAAAAACTGAAAAAATCCTTTTTTATAAACAATTTTGAGAAGAACAAATATTTCCAAAATTACAAATATTTTTTACGATTGTCTATTGCTGCCTGAGATTGTGGACCCAAGGTATCTAAGATAGAGCTGTGCAATTATTTTTATTAATCGATTATTCAATTAATCAATTATTTTTAAAGAATGATAAATAATCGGTTAATCGATTAATCGAATTACTGAGTATTTTTTAATCGATTATTATTTATTATTAAAACAACAAAATAGACAAACATGAAAATATAATTATAAAAGGAGGTGTTAAAACTTAAAAGACGAATACTAATCTTAAATTCAATTCTTAACGATGTTGAATTTATATCTGCATTTAAGCATTCGTTGAATAAGTCTTAAATTTTTAGTGTTTACATAAAAAAATATGTCCAGCGAAAATGAGTTAAAAATTAAAAAAATGTTGTGTTTGTATTATTTATTGCGACTAAACACTGAACTACTGAATCAAAACGGAAAACGATAGAAATAAATATTACCTACTATTATTACAACATTATTGAGTATTCAATTGTAAATTATAATACGACGATTATTCGGTTAATTGATTAATCGATTACTATATTCGAGTACTCGAGTATTCAAGAATTCGATTATTCGTTGATCAATTAATAATCGTACTCTCAAAATATTCGATAAATCGATTATAATAAAAAATTATACAAATAGTCGATTATTGTGGAAAAAAAATAATTGCATAGTCCTAATTTAAGAAGACCAATTAGAAATCCACAATGATTTTATGTACATTATACTACTGATGATCAATCAAAAATAAATAAAAATAGGATCGTCATGCATAAATTATAAAAACTATAAATGTAATAATAATATGATTAAAATAAAATTAATATTTTATTCATATGTAATTATTAAGTTGTACATTGTGTGGTACCTACTTATATATCATCATTATAATATTATTTGCTTATTAAATTTAGTAAAATATTTTTTTTTTACACTATTATTTATTTTATTTCACATAGATACCAATGATTTGCTATCAGTGGTGAATCCATGTGAAGGTTGGGGGGTGGGGGGGTTAGCTGAACAGTTTTTTTTTCATTATTATGTGGCCCCTGTTTTGACATAAATACAATTTTATTTGAAGAAATATATACAATAATAATAATTTTAAAATTGTATACAAGCCTCTCTCAAATCTTTATAATACATATGGTAACTGATATATTTTTGTTTCTTTTATGAAAGATATAATTATAAATGTTAGAATACAAACACAAATACACTATACTAGGGCCCTATATAGATATAGATATAGATATCTCTACAGTGCCTTAACTATACTATGTATAGTGGTTTATTTTAACCATTATGAATCAACTTTCATTCGACTTCTATGCACCGATAATATATTTTTATATGCCTGCATACAACCATTGAAGTTTTTAATATTTCTATGATACTATTATTTTATAGTTTCTATTACAATTAATATAGTATAATATTATTATTATAAATACATAATTTATTAGTTTTTAGTTCAAATAAATGTTTGCTTATATCTATTGACACTAAATAGTACAGTGCAACTGCAGAAAAACGTTTTAGTGTACTTAAGACTTCTTAAGACTTACCTTCGCTCGACAATGACTAAACAGTGCCTACAAATTTAGCAATAATAAGCATTGAAAGTACCAAAACTTAAATCATCGATTGTATTAAAGTAATTAATACATTTTCTCAAATGAAAAATCGAAGAAAATTATTTTAATACCCATATAATTTATATATTTTTTTTTTTTTTGTACTTATCTATTTATACTGATTTCATTAAAATAAATTATACCTAAAAGTAACAAAAAATAGGTGTAAAGTTACTAATACAGTGAGTTCCACTTAATGTGATCACTGGTTTATAGAATCAACCGTTTATTAGAATAAAAAATGAAAATCCCAAACCAAATCGTATGTTATTAATGTTAAATTGACCTTTTATTAGAATCACTAAGTACCGGATAATTGAATTACTTTTATGAACAATCTTATTGTTTTTATGGTATTTCAAACTGATTAATTTATAAAATCCATTTTATTTTTGAACTTATCAGTTTGACATTATATCGTTGTACATTACGTCATTCAATTATCTTTGTACGTCATATACTTGTGTTATTTAGTTTATTCAGTTTATTGTAGTTCATTGATCAGATGTGTTTTTTGAAATGTCGACCAAACGAAAAGATTTAACAATAAAAGAAAAAAAAAGATTTACTCGTTCGTTTTGGTAATTTGGATAAATATTCTCAAAGAGAAGCCGCATTAGCTCTGAAAATTCCTCAACCAACGTTAAACAAAATTTTAAAAATTTGTAAGGAAATTGTTGTAGATGAAAAACAAAATTTTCCTTTTTCTCGAAAACGAAAACGAAATGGACAAAATGTCATAATACCAAATAATAGACTGTCAAGTACAATCAAAAATAGATAGCTTCTTTAATTTGTTTTAAATGTATTAATTCAATGTATTTTTATTTAATGTATTTATCAACCTTTAAATGTATAACTAAATATAGAACCATTAAATTAAAAAAATGTGAAAATAAATAATTTTATGTATTATAAATACATTTATAAATATATTTTAATATTATAAATTATTAAATATGTAATTGTATTAAAAGATTGAATTATAAAAAAAAATATTGTAAATGTTTTAAAGAATTAATAGATTAATAGAATCAAAATGACCTGCACCAAAATGATCACATTAAGCGGAACCCACTGTATTATTATTTTTTATTTTTGCATCTGATTAGAACTATACAAACCTTCTACATAGTATTATTTAATAAATAAAAGAATGTAAAAAAGCATATATTATAAACAAGACAGAAATGTTAATTTTTTTTTTAATGATGCAAGGTTCGGATTTTATAGCATTTTCTAATCAGTATGGGATACAGATAAAACAGATATGAGTGAGCTATACATTTGTTTTATGTACCGGAGAATCCAAATATGAAATTTAATTTTACTATTTTTTGCATATTTGAAGTATTTTAGATTTTTAGTGCTATTTTTACTTAATATAATGGTTTATTTTGTAATTTTCATAAATCTCATTTATATTGGATGAAAAATAGTATTAATTTATGTGAATCCACGAGAAAAATGTCCACATTATAAACGATGTCTTCATTCAAGATATTTCGTATATTATATAGGTACACATAAGTTTTTTTAAAATTGTTAACAGAAAGAAGTCATTTTAGTTTCTTTTTTTTTTAAATGTACTAGTTCATAAGATTATATTATAGATATTAATTAAAATCAACTTAAAATTAACTGTCAGTAAAAGATGATAAATTTAATAGAATTTTGATTAACTTTTTTTGCAATTTTTGATGTTTTAAGGGCATATTATAGCGCATATTTTAAAGTTTTTTTGGTCATATTATAGTGTATATTTCAGTACTTTTTAGTGCTATAAGATCTGAACCCTGTTAATAATTAAGCAGCATTTTCAGATTCAAATAAAACAGATCATTAAAAATGTTTGAAATGTAAACATTAAATATAATATGATTTATCTGTCAATGTTGACTAATAATTAACTGAAATGCAATTAATAAGAGTTTGTAAAATGTACCTACATTTGTTTTTAGTTTTGTATGTAAATAGTTATGCTTTATGAAAATTAGATTTATGAATTGAATTTGGAGTTATATATAAAAATAAAAATTATAACCAGCAAGTTTTATATACTTTTTCACAATTTGTATACATAAAATAGAAAAAAAATTAATAAACATAAATAACATAAATTAAATAAATTATAAATTATTATAAAAATAGTATTTTTTTTAAATTTATTGCCGGAAAATGGAGATCCTGATTTATGTATATTGATTGCATCTTTGTTTATAAGTTGAATGCTGGCTTCATCAACAAAAAAGATAAAGGATCTACCTATAGATATTGATGGTTTATCAGAGATTGAAGTTTATAGTTTTTAAAATACTCGTTTACACTTAACTTGTGTGCATGAAGTACACGATACCGTATTTGAAGTATGAACAATGTGTTGGATAAACAAAACGTTGTGGTTAATTTAAAAATAATTTTCAAAATCCTTCATGCGACTATCGATGATTTACTATTTTAATATTATCCATTTGGCAATGTCCCTCCCCCCCCAATATTAAAAAATACCCTTGGACCCCGAGTGGGCCAGACCAACACTGGGTCGGTTAAGTGATGAGTGGTGAATGAAATATTGTTTTATGCGGGTTACTACTACTAACGATCATTCACGATCAACACAATGACAAGACTGATTACCGAATGTATAAGAAGTTGCCTATAAAATATTCCTTAGAAATCGATAGTACGAAGGCCCCTTAAAGAAATTTATTTGAATAACAGTAGTATAGTAAAAATATTATAACAATATTAAAAACATAAAAAATTACAATCGTAATATAAATAATACAATTTATTATTATTACTTGTGTTATATAATATCGAACAATTATATATTTGATTGGAAATTTCGAACTGTTATTCATAAATAGACTATAGTAGGCACATAATTGATCATTATAATATTAATATGTTATATATATCTTTATACTACGTAACATTTTCACCTCGAACCTACGTATCAATCAATTACAAGAAAAAAAGATAGACAATTGGGTACTGCACTGTTATGGATATGTTAAATTTGAATCAATAATATAAAATAATTGTATTAGATTACATAATTGTTGAACTAAATTTTTGTAAAGCCTAATAAAAAAAAAAAATTGTATTAGATGCGAAAAACGATTTTGAGTGAAGACGAGTATCAGTCTGATTGCTAAGTATATTTTATGATATTTTATTGCTTGGTATTAAAGTAATTTATTTCTCAAAATAGTGCATTTGAAAACGTCATTGTGTGTATAGAACATACTAATACACCTACTTTACTTTTAAAATATATATATATATTTTTTTTCATGACCCGCGAATGTTTTTAAATTACAATAAAATAATAATAAACTCCTAGCCAATTATCTATTTCGACTTATCATAAATCAAAAAAAAAAAATGAAACACATACTAATACTTATAATACTAATTTTCATAATCTGAAAAACAACCACTACATTAGGAAATATATGTAGACGCATTAAAAAATATAGAAGGAACTGTAATCTCAATAATTCAGACTAATTCCCAAACAAACAAAAAAAACAATGCAAAATTATTTACATTAACTCATTCAGCGCCCTCAAAAACTTAGATAATCCTACAAAAAAAACAATCCCATATTTACTCATATATTAAATATATTTTTTAAAACAAAAAAGGATATCAGACTTGTCTGGGTACCGGGGCATAATAACATTAGTGGTTATGAAGTAGCAGATGAAATAGCTAAAAAAGCTGCAAAAGATCCTGTGACAACCTTATGGAATATTACAACACATTTTGACATACAACATTAGATATATTTAAATTTACATCACATATGTCAATAAGAATGGAGACTAGTAGACAAAAATAAACTCAGAGAAATAAAATCAACCACCCTCCCTTGGAAACACAATGTTCCACTTCCTCACAGATCTTAAGTTGTATATTAAAAAACACATTATTGTAAAATTATACATTCATCGATTCCCTTAGAGTTTAAAAGTTAAAATTATTATATATTTTTTTCTAATAAGCATTTAAAAGTTCATAATAAATTGTTGCATTCCGGAAATTTGCTGGTTTCGCGCTAACCGCGGTTAATACTTAAAACCACAATAAATTGTTAAAAATTCTTTGAATTTTATCGCAGTTTTTAAATAATTGCATTATAATACATAAAAAAAGTTCATAATTTATTAAACACTGTAATAAATTTAATTTATAAATGTTATACACGAAAAACGATTTTGAGCGTAATCAATTATAGTCATCCTTTATTTCGTAGAATACTTTATAATTCATTTTAATTCACTATTAGTTATTTATATTTATTTAAATAATACGGTACGTTGACTTATTTTTTTTACAAAAACATCGCATAGGATAGATTATAATATACTACAATCATAATAGTAAATAATAATTATGGTAATATTAGGTATATATAAACTAATATTGTTGTCTCATAAATAATCATAACCAAATAATATGCAACAACGATGCACCTTAAGACGGATAGGTTAGGCAAAAATGTAAAATATTAGCTTAATAAAATATATAAATCTAAATATTTTTAAATTGTCATTGTATATATAATATAGAAAATGATAATTTTAGTAATAGCTATGTGGAATGTTTCAAGTTCCTACGACCAATCGTTCTTTTAGTTAAAATAATTTAAAATATGGTTATTTTTACGCTTAAATCAGTTTTTTCATTGAAAGCCTAATACAGCGTTTCTCATCTAGGGGGTCGCGACCCTTAAGGGGGTCGCGAACACTTTGACTTGAGGTCGCGTAGGTCAAAAATAATAAAACGCTGATTTACAAAATGTATCTTTTTATTTAAATATTTAAGACTTTTTATTAAAAAAAAAATTAAAATAATAATAATAATAAAATTGTCCCGATAAGGATATACATAAAAAATTAATAAACATAATAAAATAAATAATTAGTGTGATCTTTGAATTTGTTTTACATTTAAAAGTTGCTTAATTTGTGGTTCAACATCTGAAACACATAAAAGTAAGTTATTTTCTAGTAATAACAAACGATTTCTGTACTTAGTTTTTATTGCCACCATGGATGAGAATCCTTTTTCGCATAAATAAGAAGTAGCGAACGGAATCAAAATTTTCAATGCCTCTGTTACCAAACATCCATATTCATTTTCCGGTCAATCCAAAACTTATTTAAATCTTGAGATAAAAATTGTAGCTGTAATGTTTTATCAGCTGATAATTCTATCAGTTGGTTGTGAGTCTCAACTGGTAATTTGGCAACTGCAACAATATTTTCATCAAATGGATTAAGAACCCATATATTTAAGAAGTCATTGTCGTTACATGAGAAATATTCGAGTAACTGAATTTTTAATTCTCTTAAATGTTTTTTCATGGTATCCAAAACATGACCAAGAATAGGACTTTACATTTTTTTAATGTAATTTGATGTTAAATCAAATGCATCAAAATTTCGTTTTTCGAGACGAATGATCTAAATACCAAGTTTTTTGATAAAAGCATTAACTTTATCTGACATTATTAGAATGTTTTTTTCACGGCCTTGTAATCTTATATTCAAGTCATTCAAATGTGAAAATATATCACTCAAATAAGCCAAAAATAGTAATGTCTCATTATCTTGGAAAAAAGTTAAAAATGTGCTATTTTGATCTTTAAAAAATATTTTTAATTCATTTCGCAACTCAAAAATCCGCGTTATAACTTTTCCTCGTGACAACCACCTAACTTTAGTATAGAAAAGCAGTGACTTGCGCTTGGAGCCCATTTCTTCACATAGTGTGGAAAATAATCTGCATTGCAGCGGTCCACTCTTAATATAATTTACTATTTTTACAGCTTCAGATAACACATTTTTTAAATTATCTGGCATTTTTTTTTTGCGGCAAGTGCATGCCTGTGAAGAAAACAATGTGTCCATTCAATATGTGGCATTAATTCTTTTAATTTTACTACCAAACCACTATTTTTCCCTGTTATTGATCTTGCGCCATCAGAACACACTGAAATACATTTGTTCCAGTCCAAATTTTCATTTTTTGTTGTTTCAATAAATAATTCAAAAATACCTTGTCCAATAACATGGTCTAGTATTGATTTGCAAAAAAGCATATTTTCTTTAATTGTCCCATCACATTCGTATCGAACAAAACATAAAAATTGTGTCAAGTTTGTTACGTTTGTTGACTCGTCAAACTAAATAGAAAAATACTCACTTGATTTTAGATTTTATTCTATTTGATTGTGCACATCAGTTTCAGACATTTCATTAATCTGTCTTGATATTGTGTCATTTGAAAATGAAATAGTTTTTAATTTGTTTGCTACTTCTGCACCTATCATCATATTGAACATATCAAAAGCAGCGGGTAGAATGAGGTTCTCAGCAATCATGTGCGACTTTGATTCCCTAGCTACCCTAAGTGCTACTAAATATGATGCTTCAAGTGTTGCGTTGTTATTCTGACTTGATTTAAGAGTACGAGTTTGTTAATTTTTTAAAAAAAGTGATTTACACTCAAAAAAATCAATTGGTTTTTTACTAAAAGTGGGTGATTTGTTTCCAGATGTCGAATTAATTTTGAAGGTTTTATACTTTCTTGAGATAGAACTTGAAAGCAAACAACATATTGCGGCTTATTATCAAGTGAAATAAACCCACTCAGTGGCGCAATTATAGGGAGTGTTGGGTGTGCAATTCACAGTGGCCCCCGGGTTTTGGGGGGCCCAATTTCCGAGATCTCTTGTATGATATTTCTACTATAATCTGTAATGGTAATCTATAATCGGTAGTGGGTATCAGAATGTGGGTATAGAGTCAATAGTGAATAGAGTATTGAAATTTCTTATCAGCCATGACAATTTATGTACGGCTGTCGATAATAAAACATAAAAACCTATCTATTTATAGAATGCTTGTATTGATAACCGACAATAATATTAAATATTAAGATAGATAATATTAAGGATTAGTTTATTACTTATTACTTATTATATCTTTAGTTTTAGTTTATTGAAAACATTTGAAGTTGTCATTTATTTGTTTCATTACTTAATTTGTTTTTTGTGAGTAAAAACTAAATGGCTTCAAGGCAATATTTAAGTGGGGCTCAAAAACGAAAATTAAAATTTAAAAAATTAAAAGGGTCATTAGATCATTTTATAAAACCACAATTACCTGATTCAGAAACATCTCATGAAAATCTAAACACAAAATCTGTCAAAGGTATGTTTTAAATAATAATAATTAATTTGTTGCAATTATTGTAAAAGCGCTATGTAGGTAACCATCATATTCATACAACATTACTTGTTGGAGTTGTTTTCTGTAAATACAATTTTTCATTTTTTTAGTTTAATTTTAAAATAAAGTAATAAAATATAAAAAGTAAGCATAATTTAAAATTATATTTTTTGCATAGAAGTCATGTATGGTTGTAATATTGTTGGCAACACAAATAATAATAATACCAATTGTGAATGTGAATCAATTGAACCTGTTGCTCAAGTTGCTGATACTGAAGTAGTTAATGTTACTGATGTTGAACAAATAGCTAATGCAAGAGTCAATGGTAAATATAAATTAAATTATTTAATATAACAATAAAACATTTTGATTTTTGTTTTTTGATTTTTTATATAATAGAATTGAATTTAAAGAATGAATATCCAACTGATAGAGTTCATTTTAATGAAAATATCAATGATAGTAATATTAAAAGATCTATTTTGGCTTATGGGCCCTGTCGACCAAATATAGCTTTTCCTAGTAGTGCACATGAAGATGGTAATACCTATAAATTCTCTTCCTACTTTTACTCAATGACATTAAAATCTGGTATTAAAGTTCAAAGATTTTGGTTGTGCTACTCAGTTGGATTGAATGTAGCCTACTGTGAAACATGTTGGTTATTTGCCAATCGACAATATTCTTATTATAATACTGCATGGATTAATGGAGTTGATGACTGGAGACATTTGACATTTAAAATTGATAAGCATGAGAAATCCATTCAACATATTGATGCTGGGAAGATTCGTTATAACTGGGAAAAAAATTTTACAATTGACAAAGTTACAGAAAAACAATATTCAGATGAAGCTACCTATTGGAGGGAAGTACTAACATGAATAATTAAAGTGATTTTATCATTAACAGCTGGGAACACAGCACTCAGAGGACATGAGCATAAAAATAATGATGGTTAGGTTATTCAGTAATTTTTAATTCAATATATTTGTTAGTGAATAAAATATATTCATATTATGAATTTATTAATGTAAAAATATTGTAATTATTAATGTATTCTTTTACAAAAGTACATAATTATTCTATTTTATTACTATAGAAAATTTTATGAGGACCATAAAGCTTTTATCAGAGTTTGATCCAATAATGAATAATTTGTTAAATAATGAAAAAAAAAATTAAGTATCTCAGTTGGCAAGTGCAAAATGAAATAATTGAAATATTAGCTACAAGTACACAAAGATTACTCTGTAAGGAAATACAAAATGCCCAGTGTTTTTCAATTATCATGGATTCTACACAAGACATTAATAAAATTGACCAAGTTTGTGTTGTGATTAGATATGTAGTGCTTAACTATGAATTGAGAACATTAAAAATTGAAAAGTCATTTATGGGTTTTTTTGCAATTGATCAACATGGAGCCAAAAATTATGAAAAATTATTGACTGATGTTTTATTGAAATTGGAACTGGATGTCAAAAAGTGTAAAGGACAAGGATACGATGGAGCAGCTGTGATGAGTGGCATTTATTCTGGAGTACAGAAAAGAATTAGAGATATAGTTCCAAATGCATTTTATGTTCACTGCTGCTCACATAACTTGAATTTAGTTATATCAGATGCGGTTAAGACTACTGAAAAAGCTTTACATTTCTTTAATACAGTTCAGGCAATATTTGTATTTTTTAGTTCCAGTGCCCCCAGATGGTCAACTCTTGCTTTCGGAGATGTATCTAGTAAAATTAAACAAAAGGTATTGAAAAAAGTTTGTCCAACCCGTTGGGAATCTCGACATGAATCAATATATGCTTTAAAAGTAAGATTTAAAGATGTTTTGAAATCCTTATCAAATATATCTTTAACCAGTCAAAAAAAAAGAGGAAAGATCTGCTAGTATGTCTTTAAAAAAAAAATGGAGTCAATGGAGTTTGTTTTTTTGTTGTGCCTATGGGAAAATATTTTAAAACCATTACATGGCATATCAAAATCTATGCAAAAAAAAAATACAAATTTATTTAATGCTTTCAAAAATTTAGAAGAGGCTACTAATTTTATTACAAGATTAAGATGTGACTATGAAAATGTATTATTAACAACCAAAAACTTATGTAAAGGTTGGGACATTCCAACGAATTATCGAACAGAACGAACAAGATTTGCAATCAAACATTTTGATGAGATTGATGGAGATCGCCGACTAAATATTACGGAAGAAAATTTAAAAATTAAATTATTTTTACCAATTATAGATACAGTATTATTTCAAATAAGTTCTAGATTTGAAGGCTTAAAAAAAATTAATGACCATTTCCATTTTCTACATCCATCAATATTAGTTTCAAGTAAAGAAGAAGAAATAGTCAAAGCTTCTTATGATTTTGTACAGTTATATCATGATGACATAAGTCCAGATTTTACACGTCAATTATTATCCATAAAAGAATTGTTTGCAAATATTTCAGGAATAAAATATATAAAAGATCTGGCCATATTTATTTTAGAAAATGATTTTAGCACTACATACAGTGATGTATTAAGTGCATGTCTTATTTATTTAACGTTACCCGTAACAGTTGCTTCAGCAGAGAGATCTTTCTCAAAATTAAAATTGATAAAGAATTACCTGCGAAACTCAATTGGCCAAGATCGTCTTTCCAACATCAGTATATTAAACATAGAAAAAGAAAAAACAGCTGACTTGGATATAAACAAAATAATTAACGACTTTGCTGCCGTAAAAACAAGAAAAATTAATTTTTATACTTGATTTTATAAAAAAAAATATGTAAATTTTAAATAATTAAACAGTTTAAAAATAATTATTGACATGTGAGAAAACAATATTTTTAGAGTGATAATAAATAAGGTACCTACCTAATATCGTTTATGACTATTTTTTTTTTAGCAAGTAAGGGCCCCAATCAGGACATTTTCACATGGGCCCATTATTATCTAGTTGCGGCACTGAACACACTCATTGTTATATGAGCTGAATTTTTTTATCGCTGGTTCACCAGAAGTAAACGGAGCATTACGTTTTGTTATATATTTATCCATAATCATTAATTCAAATTACACAAAACTAAAAAGACGCACTAAAAACCAACTTAATAACGCAATATCACATGAGTTTAACAACACGAGCGACGCCCGACTGTCATCGATAAATAATATATAAAATAATATTAATAATAACAATAATAAGCAGTTGATTAAATGTAGATATCTCATCAATAAAACAGGCACTACTCCACTAATGGAAATTCCTAACGACCCGATACATAACATTCAAACTTGATAAGCTTAAGTTACTAGATATGATATTTATAAATTGATATTTAAAATGTTATATTTCGTTTGGTTAATGATAGGATATTTTTACCGTTCAAATTTTTATCGAATATAGATGGAAGGGGATCGCGAAGTGATTGACGATATTTTATACCTATTTTGGGGCTCGCGACACTAAAAAGGTTGAGAAACGATGGCCTAATACATACTTTTCACATCAGTTATTTATTACTAAATTTTATTGTAGCCAATTTGGGTGTAGGACGTTGCGTTTTTTGGTGTAATTCGTAAACGAACTATCATATAGATATTTGAAATTTTCACTAAATGTCAATGTAATCATTTTTCGTACATGATAAAATGTTTATTTATATATATATATATGACATATATTAATTTATATTCATGCATAGCAATTTATAGACATTTAAAATTTTAGTTTTTTCTTTTTATGTCGGTAAAAGTTTGAAAATGTAATACAAGGTTCCTAATAAGTTGTTATTATAGAAGCTATTCATAAACCATTCGTTTGAGTTTAGATTTTGATACATCGACATTTTAAGAAAAATTATCCTCTGAATAATTTATTGTTGAAAAGGAGAATTCTCATTTGAAAGAGAAAAGTCTGTATCCCACAGGGCACTCCATAAACAGTACAAAAAATCTTTAGAATTTGAAAATACAGTCTTTAAGTAAATACATTCAAAACTTCCAAAAATCAGAATTCGAAAAAATTGATTATGAAATGAAATGATGGGGGTGAGCATGCTTGAAGAATCACCCTGTATATACTCGTGTTCGAAGCACTTAACAATATATAGATTCCCACATATACTGAATAATAATCCAATTGGAATTAGTTTTCATTTGCCCTACATATGTGGTATATTCGAAATACGATAATATATAGGTACCTAACCTACCTATAGTTTAAACTAAATTTTCTCTAGCGTAACTAAGCTAATTAATTATAACATTTATATGGGTTTATGAAATAAATATTACATTTATTGCTATATATGTATAGTTTTAAATTTAATTACAATTTTATATATAATAATAGTATATATACTTTTTAAGCTCATAATATACGATTGTGTGTGTTAGGTTTTAAATTTGTAAACATTTAGTGACGATATAGGTACTTAAAAATTCAAAATAATTATCTTAGCGTTAAAATATTGTATTGAACTCTTTTCAATGAAAATAATAGTGAAAGTATTTATTGTATACGTTTATAATATTTTATTATATAAAGGATATAATACGATATAAATATCGACGTGCTTTACTTTATAGTCCAGCTTTTGTAGAAGTTATAAATCATAACAATATAACTTATAAGTAAGATCAGCAGTCGGGACTTCGTGCATTTGAATAAGATGATTGTAATATTATAGAATATATTCTAGGTAGATACAAATTTGTTTTGTAAAATGGTTAAATTAAATACAAAATTTAAATTTGAATATTATGTCATATTATACAAAAAACGGTGTTTTTCATAACAATATTTTCATATACATAGTACCGTTTTCTTGCATTTTTTGTCCCTATAGGCTACAGGTCAATATTAAATCCATTTTTTTTTCAAATTGTAATTTCAGGAATTGCTTCATTACTCTTCTATACTCAACTGCCTTAATTTTATCGTTCATGTTACCGCATAATAATTTATCATGCACTGTGCTTTTATATGAAGTATTGGGTCCAATTTTACACATTTTTCAAAACTTTGAAGCTGTTAGACGATATTTCCTTTCATTATGCTAACTTTAGGATTTCACTTGGGATCTAGTTTCTTGCTTCAACATTTCTAAAATGTAATTACATAGAATGTTTATGTAAAATGTTGACATGTAGTATATATTTATCAGGTGATCTATTTAAGTGTCTACACTATTTATTTCGAAAAGTTAAAACTTTTTTGAAAATATTATTTTATATAATTTGAAGTCTTTTCAAAACAACATTTCTGAAAAAAATGATATGTTTTACTATTTTTTTGTCGTTATAATTTTTTAAGTTTTTATTATTTTGAATTTTGAATGATACCACACCATACAACTCAATGCCTTGGTTTAATTATTTTTATTATGCGCAATAAAAATATATTCATATTTATACAGTTATACCAAACTGATTGATTAAATATTTTATACGTATACCTACTTTTACACTGTAAAATTATGCATTTTAATAACAATTATAAAATTAACTCCAAGCATATAAAAAAAGGGTTCTTATACACTATTTTTCATAGGTATTTTCCCTTTTGTTTTTACTTATAATCATCAAAATATAAAATTATTTGTGATTTTGACAAGTTCGCGTTGAGATATCCGCTACTACAATGTTCAGTGACGTGGGGGGGGGAGGGTGAGGACTGATATGTAGTGGCATTTCTACGGCAAATACATTTGCTAGCAGAACTATTTATTTACAGTTATAGGTACTTATAACTGAGTGAAAACGAAACTATAGATAAATGATATCTGTATGGAATTTTAGAAAACAGTGCCTATGTATTTAATCTATCTATGTATGCGTAGATTGGCTAGATTTTGTGGAAACGAAAATGAAACCTATTTTTTACTTTGGCGGAAACGAATACTCAACCTAACCACCTCAGTAAGTACAGTAAATAATTTAATTTCAATACTTATAATGTGCAGTAAAATAATATCACATTTGTTCGCAGTATGCAAATTGCATAATATATACAGTTATATTCATTAGACATTATTACGTATGCAAAAAAAGTCGTCATCAGCTCAAAAGTCGAAACCATTTAAGAATTCTCAGTGGACAAAAATCTAAAAATTAAGAAAAAATTAAAAAATATACAATTACGCAGAAATTTGCGATCTGCAGGTATATATAATTATTTCTGTAGATTACTGGTCTATTATTATTATATTTGTTATATTGTAATTTGTTCGGTTCCATTCTTATGCAACGTTGCAGATGCGTTGATGAGTCAGCTCTTTTCGATCATTAAAATGCCGGGAAAAAGTTTTACGTTATTGAACTGTACGAATGTACAAAGAACTTCTCAAAAACGGTTACACTATTTTCCATCAAAACCTTCGTTATCGAAAAAATGCGGTAAATACCTGCGGGTATATCTATACTGCAATACATATTATAGTAAGTACTTATACTTATTATTCTTATATTATTGCTTATGTTTAAAATTAAAACCTATTTGATACTAATCGTTATAAGTACAAACAAATCATTAGTCTACACATACACTATTATTAATATTTTATTTAAAAATTATTATGATGTATCGTAATCTTATTAAATAATACGATTAAAATAAAAGGGTGTCCGACGTTTGCGGGAATTTGTCAAGGGTGGGCAAATATTTTAATTTTTCATGTTTAATTTCACTATTCTATTAATGATAAATAACCTTTGATTTGAGACACGTTTTCTTTCATATAGGCAAGGAATGTAATAATATTATCTATGAATTATGTATCGATATTTGGTTAAAACGTAATCTTACAGGTGGCAGAAATAATTTGAATTAATTAATAATGTAATTTTAAATTAACAAATGCATTTTTTGAAATAAATAAAATATTACTTATCGTTAATTTGATAGTTTTTTTGATTATTTATAAAATGTAGTGTTTCAAGGTTATATAAAACAAATAAAATATAACAACCAAATCATTTTTAAATGAATTTATTTCTTTAATTATACTTAAAACGTAATTGTATTAATTATAAATCAAACTAAGCTACTGATACCACACACACATAAAGCCGACACGAGGAGTGTGTAGGAACAGGACCTTAAGCTTTTTATTAGACTGGGGGGGGGACGTCGCTAATTTTTATAAGTTGCAAGGGCCCCGCAAATTATAGAGTCACAGCAATAATACCACAAACTATATTCAATGCATTCTACTAGGTAACTAGTGGGTCATTTTCATAGATATGTTAAATTTGTATTCAATGATATAAATCATTGTATACGAAAAACGATTCTAAGCGAAGACGGTCTGTGTGTATTCTATGATATTAAAATAATTAATTTTACTTTTAATAATACAGTAAGTTGAATTAATTTTTACAGAAAACATTACATTTGAAAATGTATGAAAAAGTGTATGAACAATTAAAGTATACTTTAAAAGATTCAAGCACTCACAAAAAATGTTTTTAAATTATAACGAAATAAATTCTTATTGTCATTCTTCATTTAAATATTTAATTTCGTTCAAATTTGAAATTAAAATGTTTAAAAAAATTATTTTTTTATTATACTTTTTTGATTTTTTGGTTACACTATAAAATACTTTCAAAAAACTTTGTTTTAAGTTTTCAATTCTTAGTTATAAAAACTGAACATTTTATAAATTTTTAACTACAAACAATTAGCAAATGTTCAATGAATTTCAGTCAAAATTTGAAGTATAAATTCTTATAAAAAAAATTGTGCCTATGTCTTTTTATTATTTATAATCTACTATTTTAACAACTTATAAGGAATCTTGTATTAAATTTTCAAGAAATTTGATCCAACGAAATTTTTTTTATTGATATTTGAAGAAAAAAAATTTGAAAAAACCAAAAATTTCTTAGGCTTACAATTAGCTTAAAAATTATCAAAATATTTTTAATTTTTTTTTTGGTGTATAGAAAATAATAATTTAAACATTTTGTGAAAATTTCAAACGTCTTCAATTATTTTTTTTTAAATTACATCAAAATAAGAAAATCGTAGAGAAAACGAAGAGACAACAGGTGAATATCCAATGTTTAATTTCAAACTCTTATAAAAAATTACTTTGATTTTCTGGTAATTCTTTTTTTTAGAAAGTTAAAAAGCTTATAGAGAATCTTGTGTTAAATTTTCAAATCTTAGATTTGAATAAAAAAATTTCCTAATCAAAAAAAACTTGCAACATTTCGTAATTTTTACGTATTTTCTCAAAATTTCAACTTTATAAAAAAACTATTAGAGACTTACGCTCAACCTTTTTTTAATTTTCACTTTCAATAAGTTATCGAGAGCATTGTATTACATTTTCAAGTTTTTTAAACGACTGAAAATATTTTTTATCGACAATAATAAAAAAAAAAATAAAAAATAACTGAAAAATTATTATTCTTTTAAATAGCTCAAAAAAAGTCAAAATATTTTGAAAATATTACATGATGTATAGAAAATATTTATATAAACATTCGGTGAAAATGTTATACATCTATTGTGATTACTTTTGCTGTTACATCCAAAAGAAAAATCGATTTTTTCAAAAATTCGTTTTGCGTAAAAAATTCCCGTTTTTCTCTTAATTTTATTGTATTTTTCCCAATGTGTTTGAAAACTACAGGGAATTTTTTACTTTTTACCCCCCTCCCAAAGTACCAATTAGATTCACTTTCTTACCGGAAAAAATGCCGATGAAGAAAATCGGAGTACTTTTACTGCTCTTAAACGTGGTAACAAACACACAAAAAAAAAAAAAACCACACATCATTTTAAAATCAATACATTCCTCTCTCCACTCAGAATTTAAAATGTCTGATTTATGATACATTATATTGCATAATGATAATTAATCTAGAACAAAAGCCAAGGGTGCAACTACCTCTACATGTCCCACTCCCCTCCCCTCGCGTACACTTCGATATCATAATATGATGATAATGATAATAATTATATAAATGCATTTATTATTTTATAATCATATTTATATTGTTATTTCATATAAAATCGCTGATGAATACAAATGAATAAATGTAACATTATAGGATATAGATTGCATACTAAATTTTTATTATTCTTACGGCAGACCTGCACTGCAGTTCCAATGGTAGACCGCACATTTGGAAATAGCACATTTTTCTGGATGTATATTTTATATAATAATATGTTGTGGCTATAAATTATAATACTTATTATTTTTATTGGTCTTAACTATAATCATAAAGTAGTAATTAACAATAGCCGTTAATAGGTACGCAACAGGTACGCTTTACGCAATACAAAATTATTAAAAAAAAATTAGTTCAATAATATCGCAAGTTCGGTTACTTTGGTATCACTTCGTATATCGTATATTATGTATATAGAGTATGTTGCAAGGCTAGGAAAATTAACTATTTTTTTAACTCTTTAAGTTAAGTTAGAAAAATATAAGTTGGGTTTAAAAATAAAAGTTATAAGTTAATTATAAAATTAATGTGATTTAACTAAGTTAAAAATCAGTTACTTTTTTTCATATAAGATTAATAATTATATAATTTCTTTAAAGCTAACAAATAACACATAAAATATAAAAACATATTAAATATTTTTATAGTAATTTAATAAAGGTCTTAAGATATAAGTGTATGTATTACAATAAATTGCTGTAAGTACTTATGTTAAGTACTTTAATATTTAATCAATAATAAAACCTAACAAAATAATTAAATTATTATTATACAATTGTTTATCTGATAGTGGTATGTCTACAACTATTAAATTATAATAATCAAATACATTTTTAGTATATATACTTTTAAATTTATCTACACATAATACCCAAAATCAATTAATTTCACGAAACGGATAAAAAAAAATAAAATATGTGTCCGTTGACTGAATCTGAAAACGTCTTAGACCGTTTGAATTATGACGGAAATTAGTGAAATTGATATTCGTTCGAGAGGAGTTCTATTTAGAGGTGACTTGGGGAAAGTGCTGATCAGTAGGTACCAGTGGTAATACCGGTCACCTCGTTTTCTAATGAGCCCGCAGTACATCTAAAATTATCAGTGCATACTAATTGACTGAATGTATTTTTTCTTCACAAGACTTAGCAGGTAAAAAATACATAATATGTTAGTTCCTACACAGCAAAAAAATGATATATTGCATAAATTCCTACACGGTAAAAAAATATATATGTAGTCAAACTGATGATAATGTCTTAAAAAAATATAAAAATATCATAATAATCAAATTGTAATCAACTCATGATGTTTTAAACTAACATAAGTATTTTTTTTACCGTGTAGAATCTTCACATCTCATTTTTATATTCGTGTAGGAATTTATACATCTCATTTATAGGAATTAATAACGTATGTAATTTCTTATCTACTACTGTTCTGTACAATTCGGCTACTAGTTACCTCCCAAAATATACGAATTATCTCCTATCCTTACCGTAAATAAAAAGGTTAATATGCACTATAGTTGCTTTCAATAATCGGATTGTTCGTAATTCTATACGAGTATTGCTTCCCAAAATTGTTCACACTAGTTGAATTAAGTATAATTGTCCATAGACTTATCTAATATATACCACGTAAATAGATTAACCTATGTGATGCATTATGCATAATATATTGTGTTATTTTAATTATTGATATAAAAAATGAAGTTTATTGAAACATAATATATCATAAAATTAATTAACATAATACTACATAATAATGATAAACATTCATTTTATATACCTATGTAGATATTTAGAATTATATGTACAATTAAAATAATATCAGTCTTAAATATATATTATATATACGTTTATACAAATAATACCCAACTGTAAAATTAATAAAATGATAAATTAATCAATAAAAAAAAACATTTGGGAATATAATTAAAATTATAAATATTATATTATAATTATTATTATAATATTTATATTATATAAGATTATTGAATTTCTCTGGACCACTTATACATTTATTACCTGCCCATCGGAAGGCAATTAGCATACGCCCAAAATATTATGTTGAACACATCAAAAGGTTACGAATAATAACAACATCTTATTTTTATCTTAACGGTATAATCAAAAAACGTTTTCACGTTTAAATGTATTAATTTATCTAAAACAAATTTTTTGTGAAATCTAAATTAAGCCTTATATACTTAAATCGTGTAATGGTGTAATAGAGTATTATTGTTAATCGATAAAAAAAACTATTTTCTTATTGTTAGTCAAAAGGGGTAATAAATACCTTTAATTATCAATACCATAAAGTTACTTATATTACATTAATATACCCTATCATTCTCAGTCGTCTTTCATTTTATTATTTATATTTAGCTCTTAAAACTGTATAATTTAACTTAATACGTTTCTCAATGTCACTGTTTTATGTGTTATTTATCATGTCATACATTTAGACATGATCGTTAATATAAATAAATACCGATCACTATATTAAGTATGCTGATAATCATTGATATAACCCAGTATTTGTTTTCACTTTTTCGGTAACTACCCACTGTACAATACTATGTACTTACTACATACAAACAATGTACATGTTGAATTTTCGTTTATGGGGTGTCCCTGATACAGCTAATGTCCGACGTTTGCAACCTAATCATCAATATTTTAGATCTGTTTATTTCTAACATACCTGCAAGGCTGCAAATACAATATAATATTTATTAATAGGAAGCTCTCGCCAATGGCGTCATTTCAATTTTCAATAGAAGGGGTAAAATTGTTGACCCGCCCATATAACTGAACAAAGAAAAAAAAACGGAATGCATCGCTCCCAAGCTAACTTCTACATATATTTTTATCTCGATACACTTCCCATCTTACATAACTTTAAACGTGTATGAGGCAAAAGTAGTTTCATTTAATAGGTAGCAAAAAAGACGCGGAGCTAAATAATTATGGTCACTACCTTAGTAACGTCATTTTATATCTTTTTAAAAGTGCCAAACTTTGTAAATTACAACATGAAACACGACTGCTAAACCTTTTTGAAAAATCAAACACATTTAAATAGATAGCTTCTGTTATAAAAGTTTTTCCTAAATCATCAATAAATTTAGAAGTGATAATTTTGTTTTTAGAATTTTTAGATTATAGTTTCCGCGTCTATATATTTGAGATAAAAAACTATAATTAATATTAATTATTATCATATCAAAGTGTTCTAGTGCTTACACAATATTATATTTCCTCAAAATTATAAAAATTATAATTATGTTATTTCACCAACAATTGGGTTGATTTTACAAACAGACAGGGGCAAATTCCCACCTTGCCCTCTCCCCTCAAACGATACCACTGAGCTCTCTCATTCACATTAGTGTTAAAAATGTTAGCCCCCCCCCTTTTGAAATTTTAATGGATTTCCGTCTATGCTTGCGAGTAATCAAAAAGTTATTACTTGACTTAAGTGGGAATAAAATTCTATTGTTTTGACGGAGCTGTAGCGGTGGCGGTAAATTGTGACCGGCAGCATTTTACCACCATCGCTACCGCTACAGTGTGTGGGGACCCTTTAGGTTATAAGCGCACAAGAAGGAGAGGTTAAGTGGTGCTTGAGGGTTTTTAACACCATAAAGTTTCACTCCCAATTTCCTCTAATATTTATAATAATTATCAACATGCAAATTTTTAGTATTTTAAAACGCATTTATTAAATTTGTCATCAATTCAAAAGCCTAATATTGTATGAATCATAATTATTTTAAACATTTTTATTTTTTTTTTTATCAATTCAATAAAATGTATTTTTTATTACAATGAGCACGGAGTGAGTAGGAAGAACCGTGAAACAGTTATTTTAGCATTCCTTAACTATTTGAATCACAAAATTTTTTTAATTTTTAACCAGGGCTTGCAAACGTTATAGTAACATTATGATTTAACAACAAACGATTGAAATTTGCAAACGTAGTTAAACGGAAAACAGTAAATAAAAATAATTAAATATCACAAAATAAAATATAACGATTAACATTTATAATATTGGTTTCGTAGAAGCATTTATTCCACGTGATTAGCAATCAATCCAAGAATTTATTATATTTCGTATCATACGAAAAATGCGTTTCCCCGCATTAGATATTATTTTTAACGTTAAATGATAAACAATAAACGCAAAAATTGTATAACGTTTAGATTGTAAATAATGTAAAACGAAATTTCAATTTCAAATGCAAGAACTGTTTTAAACAACGGATTATTATTACAATTATTATATTATAGTGAAATTACTGTTATTTTGATGTCAATATGGAAACCCATCAGTAAATATATTTACGAGTTGTTTCATCCCAGATTTAAAAATAACACATTTTTAGAGCATTATCGTTATTAGATACAATGTCCCACAATACTATTCCTACTATAACCTTGAACTTTGACTTTTGAGTATAATCAGACACAATATTATTATATATTTGGTATAATTGAGTAAAATACTTTTGTCCTTTAACTTTTAAAATACACTACCTAACTAATTTAATATAAAAATTAGTCCTCGCATGGCCCGCAATCGCATTATAACTAAATTTAATAATGCTTCGATATATATTTAAATAGTGAACTTTTAATTTTTATCCCTATTTGACTAATAACTGTAATTACATCTGAGATAACATACTCGTTCTATATAATATAGTGATTTTAGAGGAAAAACACAAGAAATACAAATTAAAGGTACCTAATAATGTTTGAGAGATAATGACGTACAAGATTTTTCAAAATAGTAAATAGCAAAAGAGTTTCAACTACTAAACGAAATACTTTAGCGCCTAAAATTGTAAGGTAATATGTAAATTCTAAACATGAGTAAATTAAAAATTTAAAACTTCAAACATGTCATGATTTTCGAAATATTATCCTCTTGCTTTTTCATTAAAAGTGTTTTAGCATTTAATTATAAAATCTCACAAGTCAGAAACATTGTCTTGTTATCTGCTTCAGTATGTTATTTTAATTCATTTTTAAGGATTTTATACTCAAATTAACCAGGACCCCGTAACATCTGAAACAATAGTAAAAACCATTAAAAAATCCGAATACCTGACGTAACCCAAATTATTTTTTTTCAAAATATTTAATTATCTAATACCCGAATAAAACGTTTAGGTTAACCCAAAAATTTAATTTTTGTTACTATAAAAGTTCAATGTCATAATAATAGGTAATTATGTTTTATTGAGTAGATATATGAATCTTTAAAGTCAATTCGATTTTTATTTAGTTTTTAAACTCTGAGTGATAAAAGTACTAACAATTAAAAAAAAAAAAATAATGATAATAATAATGTGTACAATAATGTGTGTTTTAAAAATTTTTTAATGAATTTTTTTATTTATCTAAAACTATTTTTAATTGCAAAAAAAATGTTTCAATATTTAAAGTGATTTCTGGTAGGTGGCAAATCAGTTTGTACTAAAAAATATTTACTCAATACCACTTTTTGATAAAATCAATTTATTTATAATTAAAAATTAATAACATTAAATAGTTAAAATAATTATATTATATTATATTTGTTTATCATTTTAAGATTTAAACACATTTTATGCTATTTATACCACGATTCCCCCCCCCATTCATACCGTTTTACGATACGCCAGTATTGAATTATAAGGTAATAACAACAGTATAATATTCAATAATCATATTTTATTATATGCGATGTTTTTGGCAAAAGCTAAAAATTAGTTCAATCTACTGTGATATTAAGGTGCCTGCGTGTAACCTGTTTTTTTGCAAAAAAAAAATGCTTTACAGGAAAAACTCTCACGCCTCGTAGAATGATCAGATTTCGATCATTTTTTTTTTCGAAAGAGAAACACTTTTAACATGGCGCATTGAAATTGGATTTTTAAAAATATATAATACAATTTTGAATATTCTCAAATTTTACAAGCCTTTTTTTATTATTTTGATTTTAAGTTACGAAATTCAAAATCGATGTCCAATGCGCCCTGTAAGAAATTTTCTTCTTTCTATCAAAAAAAAAAGTCATACCAGACCACTCTACGAGGTGTGAGAGTTTTTCTTATAAGGCGTGTTTTGAGCGAGAAATCATGCTTTTCATTTTTGGATTCTCACTAATCATCATCATATTTTACGATTAACACAAATGCGACGGCGATGAAATTTCATATTGTCTAAATATTGCCCCTTAATAAAGACATACGAGCAGGGCCCTTAAGGTAAATTAACCTATTAAAATTTGATGTGTAAATATCTTATACTTAGAGGTGTGCTCATTAGAATGTATTTTAATATTATTTGAATATTACAAATACGTTTTATACTTCGCATTAAAAAAGGTAGGTCTTTAGTTACTATTTTTTTACAAGTAGGTATGAATTTAATTTTTGATATGACCAAAATAATCAGAATTTAAAATTAAAAAAAAACTGAGCCAGTGAGTATTGCTCTGCTGTACAATAGGTATCTAATGAAGTCACTGCAATAGGTGTGTTAAATTTGAATTCAATGATATAAAATCATTGTGTACGAAAATAGATTTTAAGCGAAGACAGTCTGTTATTGTGTATATAAAATATAATATTAATTTTAAATATTTCAAACGAATATTACAAAATAACTAAAATTGTCGTGCTATATTAATGAATCTAATATGTTGTCCTATTTCGAACTTCAAATATTTATAAAAATTATTGTGTTTTTAGATTTTTTTTTGTAAATAAATAATTGAATATCCTTTATTATTTATTATTGAATTAAAAGTTTGGATTTCAAACACATATACGTTACAGTGAACTACGAATTACTCAATAACTATAGGTAGGTACACAATATTGTTCTCGCCGTTTTCGGTCTAGACTAATATTATATACAATAAAATCTAAATGAAGATTCTGTAAATAATCACAATACAGTCAACTCGCGATATAACGAAGCTTGTTATAATGAAAATCTCGATATAATAAATAAAACTGTCGGTTTCTTGAAAATCTTGTGATACAACGATAAATTACATGTATTTTAGTCCCCTCGATATAACGAAGTTTTTTTTGACCATAGCTTTCGCTATGTAACAAATTTTCACAATTTTGGAGCTTGATATTACGAATTTTATGAGTTTCGGCCATGTACAATTATTATACGATAGGATAAAATGCATGTCGTCGTTATTGTATGAGATACTACTTAGCTTGCTATTACGGTGTTTGTTTCGGCGATTATCATGCGATAAGATAAATGACTCTACAACGTTATTGTAACTTCTATGGTATCGCTAAAGCAGGTCTCCGTGCCGTCTTAAAATTTTTGCAAAATCATAACATAGACGATAGTGTATTTGGTCACATTTTAAATTTAGACAATACAATTGACCAAGTAAGCGCAAATGGCTATACACAAAAAAATAAATAAATATGTATGTATGTAATAAAATAAAATTTAATAAACAATAATTCATATCTAATATGTATTTAATTATAATATGTAATCGAATAAAATAATTATTAATTTTGAATTTTTTTTAAAATCTCGTTAAAATGAATTTTGTTGGATTATTCTTTCGATATAACGAACTTTTTTCTCTGTCCCTTGAAATTCGTTATATCGCGAGTTGACTGTATAATTATAGTTATGATATTGATGATCTAGCGTGCAGGTGTGGTAGGTAAGTGACATTTTTGGCGAAAGTGAGTCAAGTACTCTATAAAATTCTCAGTTTCATTTTTCATATGATGCACAAAATATATTGTACGTGTTTTTAATATTTTATCCGCTAGATTGCATTGATGTTTGACATAATATATACTATAGTTTAAAAACATTCCGTGTTCAAACGCGGTATATTCATTAACAATAAAAGTATTTCAATAAAACTGAGTAGGTAAATTCATGTTATTGTTAAGTTTCAAACAAAAGACATAATAATATTATAATAAAAACTAGATGACCAATAAAAATGTTCAATGACTTCGACTCAAAATTAGTGTAAAAATGGTGTAAACTTTCAAACACATCTACCAAACAAATTTTTAGAATATGTCACTATTACCACATCTGTGCACTAGACCATCGATTTTAAAATATGCTTCAAAAAGAAAATCTAGCATGAGTCAATTGCCTACCCCAACCCTTCTGCCCCATAGTTTAGTAGGTAGTCTTATTTCTACGTCATATAGACGGATAAATATTATAAAATATTACTCATAGTATTCGCGTATCTCGTCGTCTGCCGCCGAAGTTATCAATATTAATTTATCAACTAATAAATTAATTAATTAAATTTTTTATTAATTTTTATTGTTCTTTTAAAATAACATTGTTTAGATGTATAATGCTTTTAAAATATTCTAAAATGCCATCAAATACGCAAATCAGGGCTTGCATTTGAAAATCGAAATTTTGTTTTACATTATTTACCAACTAAACGTTTTAAAATGTTTGCGTTTATCATGTTTATCGTTATATCGTTAAAAATAATAAGTATCTAATGCGGGAAATGTCAGGGATACGGAAAACGACTAATTCTTGGTCGATTGTTAAGATAAAAATAAATCGCGTGGATTAAACATTTCCAAGAAACCAATAGTATAACTTTTAAGTAAACAGATTTTAAGCCCGATTTTCGATAACTTGAAAACTTCAATATGATAACAAACCCGTTTTATACATTTTTCGACAGTTATTTTCAAGACTAAATTAAAACATCAAAAATCAGACTTCATACAGAACCAGATATAAATCTTCTCCACAATTTTGTTCATAAGTGTTTTTACAATAAAACCACACAGTAACCCGTATTCTTGGAATGCGCAAACATGTTTGTAAAGGAATTTCCGCGTGATTTTCGGCCGTCTCACATCCTTTTAATAATATTTTATAAATTACGTTTTGTTTAATGATATTCATTTTGTTAATCGTCAAGTTTTATTTTGTGGAGTTTAATTATTTTTGTTGATCGTTTTTCGTTTTAATCACGTTTACAAACGATATCAATCGTTTTTTGTTATGTAGAACTTTATAATCATAGCATTACTATAACGTTTGAAAGCACTGACATCACTGACACAATTACAAAAACTGATATCTATCTATTTGAATTTTATCTAGACGTTTTGACGTAAATAAAATATAATAGGTATGCGAAGTATCTGAAATTCTTGAAACAATATTTAAAAATGCGTTTATCAATTACTTCAATGAAATCTTTATTGATAATTTTAAGCATACGTTCGTGATAGACGTACAAATATTTTAATATCCAAAAAATAGTACTTGTAAAGTGTTTTAAAATGTATTATTACTTATATTCAAATACTTTTGAACGGCAGTGTATTCGAATACGTATTTTAAATATAAATGACACCAAGTGGCAAGAATTTAAATACATTTGAAAAGTATTCTTAACCAGACTGTTTAACACGCACAACGTTCGCCGATCGGATTGTAATATTATCTACGATTGGAAAACAATAGAAATCTGCGGACAACCACCGAGACGGTGTTATATAATAATACAAGGCAGGTGGTGTTGATTAGTTCCGCTGCTGTTGAACGATAATAAAATATAAAATATGCAGAGTGATTCAAAATTTATGTTACGCCCAATTTATTGATTCAAAATAGAGAAAAATGTATGTTATGAAAGTTTTTTGATCTAGAAACATCTAAAACGATTTGCACATTTTATAACTTTTTACAATATTTATGAGGGGTTTTGGGCGGTCAGCTTTAGACATTTGTAAAAACATTAAATATCTCTCGAGTATAGAGTTTTGCATTAATTAACGTTGTTCGTGCACTAAAGTATATTAAAAAGATGTCTTCATAATATGTTTGCAAAAAAAGTATAGGTTCCCATTTGAGTTTCTAAAGTTGACCCCTAAACACCCCTAATATTTTATAAACAATTATAAAATGTACAAATCATTTTAGATGTTATTAAATCAAAAATTTGCAAATCATTTTAGATGTTTCTAAATCAAAAAACTTTCGTATTATACATTTTTCTCTATTTTGAATCAATAAATTGGCTGTAACTTAAAGTTCAATCACCCTGTGTATACAAGGTGATTTATTTAACGTAAAACACTCGTTATATCGAAAAGTATTGACTTTTTTTCCAATTTTTTTTTCATCGTTTCAATTCGTTACAAAATAACATTTTTTTTTTTTAAGAAATAATATTTTTTAATATTATAATATTTTTATTTTTTATAATTGTTTAAGTTTTTACTTTTTTGAATAACAACATACAATTTTAATTACATATTCCAAAGAAGAATATTTTTCTCGGTTTATGTTGATACAGAAAAATCGAATTTCAGACGAGTAATTAATGAGTTATAAGTAGAGTCCGGATTTTTTATGCAAAAACTTTTATTTAACAAGAATAATATACTGTTTGGTAGGATTAAGAAGTATTTATGTTTTATAATCTATAGAATCTGTCAAAAAAAATTATTTTTTCACATTAATGCATATTTTGACTTTATAGAATATTTCAGAATATTTTAACATTTTTCCACTAAATTGAATTATATTAGAGAAATATTTTCGAATTTTTACTTTAGCATATATATAACCATAATCGCGGATTGCCATAAAATTTTACTCCTGAAAATTTGTAACAATAAATCAATACATTCTTTTAAAAAATGTATATAATATTAATTTTTTTTTTTTATGTTAATGTATAGAATATAATTAGGTGATCATAATCAAATTGCTTGTTTAATTTATCAAAATAATAAAATATTTAAAATATTAATTCTTTTTCTTATCAATTATGATTAAAGAAATTAATAATAATCAATGATTTTTTTTAGAATATTCTGAGAATATTAGGAATATTTATATCGTAAAAAATTATAAAATGTTCAAATAATTTTAAATGTTTCTAAATGAAAAGACTTTCGTGTCATATACATTGTTTTTGTGTTTTGAATATTTATGCGATAAAATAGTTGCAACAATAAACTTCGAACCGCTCTGTATATTTTAATATTATTGTACACGCGACTGCAGTCTATGCTCACGGTGGACACGTGTCGCTGAAAATCATTGCGATAAACGATATATTATTGTAATGATTAAAATAATATAATATAAAATATTGAAATTGGCAGTGTACACGGGAAATAATATAAAATTGTGCAGTACAGCTGCGGTCGCAAGACATGTGCACACACAAATCAATTCTGCGATTAGTTTTGTAGTGGTGTGACGATCGCGCAGCACATACGACTCATTAATGTTATTAATAAATGGCGTTTGAATCACGCAGGAGACCAGCGTAATTAGTAATGTAATTTTATAATACAAGGGGGTTCGTTTATCGTAAAACACTTATCACATTGAAAAGCATTGATTTTTTCGACATTTTTTACACGGTTTCAAGTCATAATGACGACATAACAACATTTTTTTTTCAAAGAAATAATATTTTTTTTATCCTTATAATTTGTCAACTTTTTTGAATGACAACATATAGTAAAAATCAAATTTCGGACGAGTAGTATATATGAGTTTAAGAAGAGTTCGGATTTTATAGCACTAAAAAGTACTGAAATATGCGCTACAATATGATCAAAAAATCCCTACAATATGCCCTTAAAACATCAAAGATAGTAAAAAAAAAAAATCAAAATTCAAAACTTAAAATCCAATATAAAATCCGAACCCTGCAGATTATAAGTAAGGATGGGATTTCGATATACTTTGCATTATTTTTCAAAGCTATACGCAATTCTCGTTTATAACATTTACGTTTCATGTATTTTTAAATCAAAATAAGATTTTATATTTTTTGATAATTTAAAAAATTTTAAGGTCATTGAATTTGAAATTGTATTTTAAGATTTTCACATGATTTTTATTTTTTATATAAACATAATATACGCTGTATAAATTTAACAAACTTTATTATATGTTCTCGTATTATATTATTAAAAATAATTTTAAACTGTATGGAAATAATATTGTTTTTCAGATTAAATAAGTTCAAAATGATCAATTTTGTCTGTAAAACTCTCTTACAGTCCTTTAAAATGTATATAATAATTTATCAATCTTCATTTATATCAAAATTATTAAAAATAAAAAAAAACATTAGTACATTTTTTATTACATTATTTAAAATGTTTAGGGCACAGGTCCCAGCCCTAGTTATAAGCATTTAAAGTACTGATGAGCGGAGTGAAGTGGTATGCGATTACGCAACCCGCATTATGGTTGAACCAATATTTGCTCATCTAAACTTTAAATACATAATAAAACTCATAAAATACTCGTCCGAAATTCGATTATTAGATATTTAAATGGTACTAAAAAAAAATGTCCGGCTTTGGAATATGAAATCAAGACTAAATAATGTTCAAAAAAATAAAAAAAAACTTAAAAAAATAATAAGGATAAAAATATTTTTTATTTTTAACTGTTCAGGACATCTTTATTTAAACGACAAGATCTTTATAAATACATTGCATTGTGGGTGAATACAATATGATAATTTATAAGTAATATATATAATAATAATGACTTAAATATATATTATACATGAATATGCTCGAGGCTGTACCTACAATGAGATAGCTCCTTTTCTTAGCCTAAGTCATTTAAATTAAGTCGTATGGTTTCAGGCCTAATGTATTGCGAGTTGTTAAGAAGTTTAGCAGTTGCATTGGGGTGCAGCTCAAGTTTTTTAATATATTTATTGGTAAAATTTTTGATTTCGTCCTGAATGGATGATATATTCAAATCTCGATGGATGATTTCATTCCTGTTAAATCGGTATGCTACGATAATGGTACGAAGGGTAATATTCTGACAACGTTGAATAACCTCAACGTTGGATTTGTTGGCACAATCCCACACTTGTATGCCATAAGTCGAAATCGGTTTTATAATAGCTACATATAAAAGTCGTTTGTTTGCCAAGTCTAGTGTGAATTGACTTCCAACTAGCCAGTACAGCTTGCGCATTTTCTCTTTTATTTGTATTTTTTTTTTTTGGCAGACATGGTGTTTTTAATTAAGACGAGAATCAATGTGTATACCCAAGTATTTAGCTAAATCATTTTGTGGGATTATCGTATGATCCAGCAACACTTGGATATTTTCTGTTTTACATAGTGTATAATTGACGTGTACCGACTTGTCACTATTTATCTTGATTTTCCATCTCTTTGTCCAATTAGAAATATGGTTGATTGATGTCTGTACGTTTTCAGTAGCAGTCTGTTGGTCATAACTTGTTGCTAAAATTGCCATATCGTCATCAAATAAACAGATCGGTCGTTGAGTCACAATTGGTTAGGATGTCAGCTGTATAAAGCAAATAAAGAATAGGTCTTAAGACACTATTTGTGGTATTCTAGCTGATATGTTTTTCTAATTTGTTATCATTTCTTCGTGTATAACTCGAAACTGCCTTTCAGTCAGATAAGATTTTAGGAGTGCGTACCAGGTGTGTGGTAGTTGTTCTCGTAATTTTATGAGTAATATTTTATGCTAAACTTTATCAAAAGCTTAGGATACATCTAAAAATACTCTACAGCAATATTTTTTTTCTTCCAACGCCTTACTTATTATATTTGTGGCACGATGAGCTTGAACAATAGTAGAATATTTGTTCCGAAATCCAAACTGATGGTCTGGTATGAGGTGTTTTTCTTCTTTAAGTGGTTTTAAACATTTAAGAAGAAGCTTTTTCAAAGAGCTTCGACATGCTTGAGAAAATAGAATCGGTCTGTATGAGGTAGCTCGTTCTAGTGGCTTATCAGGTTTTAGTAGCATGATCATTTGTGCCTTTTCCCATTGTTTAGGGAAGCATTCTATTCGTAGGATTTCGTTGTATACATGAGTTAAAAGAACAATCGCCTTCTTTGGCAGCTCTTAAAGTATGCGTCAACTGATCTCGTTAAAATCTAGTGTTTTTTGGGTTGATGTTTTTGTCAATTTCATGGGCGATTTCTAGAGGTGTGAAATGTCATATTTTTTCTTTTATTTCGTCGAGTGATTGACATTGTGTCAATTTAACTAAATCGACATTTCAAAAAAATTAAGAAATTTATCTCTAAAAAATGTTATACTCAATTTAATAATAATTGTACTCTCATTTTTTACACATTTACAAAAAAAAATATTTTTTATCTTAAATTTAAATCGAAATTTTAAACAAATAAAAATCTTAACCCTAAATTTTATACACAATTTAATAATTATACCCAAGTTTTTTACAGAATTTAAAAAAAAATATTCGATGAATATTTCTATTTCTATTCTAATCAATCAATATTTTTAAACAAATTAAAACCCAACATCATTATAATTTTTATACTTATTTTAATAATTAAAACTATATTTTTATACACAAATAGCTTTAAATTAATGAATTTTTTTAAATTTTCACTTTTTACTTAAATATATACATATAAGAATATATAAAGTATATAAGCTATATAGACATATATGTATATTATATATAAGAAGTATATACTCATATATGTATACCACTATATGCATTAATAAATCCTCTATATATATATTCTTTATTCTTCTTTTTTTTAAGGGATAATTATTTTTGTATTGAAATCTAATATTTTTTTTTTTTTTAGACATTTTACTTTGACATAATTCAGACCGTTTAATAATATATCATACAAATGAAATCAATAACAAATGTAGTGCAATTTGTTTAACAAAATATACTTCTCTTTCCAAATGTTTAAGTGAGACGCCGCCTCACCCTCAAAACCTCCACTGCAATGTATATATACATCTTCGTATAATTGCAAATTCAATACTATAAACAAGTGTACTTAATTGTTATTTTGAATTATTACAAATTAGGTACCGATAAATATTATATTACACTTCAATATAATAATTCAACAATATTATTGCTTGCAAAAAAACAAATTGTTACATTTAATATTAACGATTTATTCACTTAATCGAATTACTGTCCGTCCTAGCTTATTCTAATATGAGTACAGCGTTATATATCTAGTATACATATATAGAGATGCTTATTATGGTATTATAATCCATAATAGGTATTACCTATTAGTAGTAAGTATAAATTCCCTGTAATTGCATTTGAGTTAGTACGTCACGATTATATTATATTTATAAACACTGATATTAGTCATTAAGTTCGCCAGTTTGCGTACCTACGTATATTACCTATTATAATTTGTAAATAATAGAGTAATGTCGTTCTATTCAGCGAGGACGTCGTTTGCGTGTTGACGTGCTGTTGTAACTATTGTTTCTACAATCATGATAATGTTTCCGTCGATGTAAATTTATTAGTAATTATTACATATTATTATTTTATACTTGTATTGTCGCTGCGGTCGGGGTTTTGTCGGATTCAAAAAGTGTAGTATGAATAATTTATAGTTGCCAGTAGCTGGGTCCATAGAGGACATCTAAACTCCAAAGTGGGGGCGACAGACTTTTATAGAATGTAAACGACCCAACAACAGTGGTATGACTTTTTAGCTAAATAAAATATATATGTATATTTATTATTTATATAGTGCCCTTTATATTTTACTATGGTATTGTGTGTATATTAATGTACCTACCTACTCGTCAAGCCGGTCAAGATTTATTTGAAAATGTATGCACTTATATCTTTTGCTTTAATTTTGGAAAATTTGACACTAGATATAATTATCATTTTTGTTCAATTTACAAGGTTATATCAATGGATAGGTAGTTTCCTATTATCTCGTAAATATCAAAATAAACGTACCTCGTGATCAGATTAACTTATTGTGTAAGTAATGTAAATATTGTACAAAATATTCTTCAATAAAATGTATTTTTTAATTTTTAGTTTAGACATTTTCTGACCACATATTATATATTAATTCAAAGATGTTTTAACAAAATGCTATAAGTTAAATAGGTAAACGTAGCACACTACCATTGGTGCAACTAGGGGGGAAAATTTAGCACTCTTTGTTTTTTTTAGGTAATTATTATTATTTTAGTGAAATACTAAACATTTTATGTTTTTAAATTATGAAATTTTTATCAAAAAATTGTTTAACTATTTTGGTCATAAGTAATAATAATAATTCATTATAAATTATTCCAAATTCTTATAATTGATGGACTGTATACGGCGACGGGCTATAATAATATTGGAAAACTCACATGAGTTTTAAATTAATGTTTTAATGTTTTAAAAAATTTAAATTTTAACATACCATAAAAAAAAAATAACTTATAATATCATGTATATACATTTATCCTTGTAATTATATATCAAGACTTTTAATAGCAAGTGATATACTAACACATTAAAAAAAAAAAAAACAAAAATATAAAAATGTTTTATAGCCTTGCGAATTCAATTTGAGTTGTTTTTCTAGTTTCTAATTACTTTATTTTTTTAAAAATATATCCTTTTTCGATTGTTCTTCTGACTCCGTAACTCTATATATATGTACCTATCATTTTGAATATTTTTTTAATTTTTTATATAATTAAAAATATTTGGGTGAGAAATTTCAGAAACACGGGCTCCGACTTACGTATGATATTATTTGGACGTTTTTATCGGGATGTAACTTCAGTATTTACCGGTAGAGTCTATGCGACTATATGTATAATACAAAATATGTACAATAGTAGTTGCTACGGTTTTAACGCCACTACTCACTGACTACAACTGCAATTATAACAATATTATTGTCATAATTGTTACGATGACAGCGATGACCTCTTATCAAACATGCTTATTGTAAAGGAATGCTCAGTTGTATGGTTAAAGGAATGAAGTAAATTATTATGACGCGGTTCTCCCCACCATAATGTCACGATAATTAAGAACGCGTTTCTTCAGTTTCCAGTACAAAATACCTATCAAAAATAGATACTTTCCCTAATATAATATGATATGAATTTGCCGTAATTGCAATACAGAAATTAATATTATACCTAATCATTAAAAAAAAGTCGTTTTGGCATGTGCAGATGGAATATTAATTACAATTTATTTACAATATAAAGTGTAACTGCATAATATTATTGTGATGTATTTACTTTTATCTATTGCTGCAAACACATTGTCGGAAAAGAATATTTAAAACATAGTACAAAAATGTATTATTAGTAATTTTATTTTAATAAACTGTAATTTAAATAAAAAAAATACTATTGTTGATAGTTTCTATGTATTAATAATTATATTTTCATGTTCACTATAAAAGATAAAAAATACTTAATAAAACTTTTTTTTTTTAAAACAAATGCTTTCCACACTACAAAATGTTTGCATACATTTATCTATAAATTTCAGTTTTACTGTTCGTATTATGATATTAGAAATTATTTTATTATTTACTGCGGCTCGATCTTAAATTTTAAATTTAAATTAATTTTTAAATACATACATATTGCGTGTAGGTACTTTTAATAAAACATATTACTAGGCTTAGGGACTTCTAACAATTTTTGCATATTTTTTTTGAATAATGTAAAATGTAATAGAATCAAATAAAAATTCTGATTATGTTACAATAAGAATCTAAATTCCTATTCTAAATTTGATTGTTCATATTTTTGCATACTTTAATGTTTTTAATTATTAGAGCATATTTACGAATTATCTAGATAATCAGCGTTTTTTTAATGATTTTTTAAACTACTCAAAAAAAATTAGAAATTCTTTTATCATATCAAGACATTAGAAAATAGGTGTAATTAAATGGAAGAATAGTCAAATTTAAACATTTTAGCCAACTACCTAAATTTAATGTAACATACCTATTTTAAATAATTTGTATAATGATAATAAATTTTATACTAATAATAATTTTTTTTTCTAATTATTTTATTTATTTTTTTTCGTATTTTTGAGAACTATAAGTCCCCTAAGCCTAAATATTACATACATATTTATTTTATCACATTATACTTATAAGTACGTTATACATACAGTACATTAGTTTTATTTTTAATTACATTAAAACTACATAAAACATTTAAATTTACGTCCATTGTATATTTTTAATCATTGTTTGATCATCTACACCCCCTAAGTCCCAATCAGTGTGGATTATCTACGCATTACTGTATTGCAATATTACAATCTAACCCATACTTTTCTAATTTTAAAATAAAAATCATAGTAGTTATATAATTGTATTTGCAACTTGCTGCATGTGTATAAATTATAATCAAGTCATCGCATTATATATGATTTTATATCTTGGTGATAACTTAACATGCATCGTTAACGGTTTTGTATTTTTCACAATATTCCAGAGTGATTTCATAAAAAAATAAATACTTTCGAGTTGTAATCTGCAGGAAGCAAAAAAAAACCATTATTTACAATTCATCATTAACAATATTTAACGTAAACAAATAGTTTAAATCAAAAACGTCACAAAAGTTAACTTGTCTAATATTGAAACTTAAAACTTAAATTTTTAAATGAGCTGCAATTATATATTTCTTGTTTATAAATAAAATAACAATTTTCAAAATCCGGTCAAAAAATAGTAGCGCCGAAAGCCTTGAATTAAAATAAATCTATTGATATTTGACTAACAGACTTAAAGTCCGCGTTCGACTGCCTCGTGAATAATGTTCGAATAAAATTATTTTCGTTTGTTGTTCACTTTGATTGTTAAGACCACAAATCTTAAATAATAGGTACTACTTGTACTAATATTTTCTAATAGAGTAACGACGTATGGATATTATTTGCATATCATCGGGTAATAATATTATGTTACAAATTATTACAAACACATCATACAAGGCTAGTAAATGACTATGGTAAATAATATTGTCTATGACAAGTCGAAAAGTATATACAACAGTTGAGTAATATGATAATTTTCATAACTTTTAACTTGACCAATCTTTTAAGACAATATGGTAACCATATATACATACGTCATACAGTAATCATAACCAGTTATATGTTTTTTACATGTCAAGGTTAATAGGAAAAGTACATAATATATTTATCTAATACCTACCTATATAATGATATTATAATGATAAATTCAATTGTAGGTTACAACCGTGCAACATTAAAATATTAATAATTCATATTATAATAGTTATTATAAATTTATTTTTTCTATTTTTCAACTGTATGAACGTATTTTTTTGTGGTTTGTGAACATTTTTCTGCATTGAGCTGTGATAAAAATATTTATTAATATATATTTATATGTATGGATGTATAAAATATTTTATCAATTTAAATCAGGTAGATATGTAAAATACATTAATAGTACGATGGCCTCCAAGTATTAGATTAAAATGACCAGAACTAGAAAATTATTACATTTTAATAAATTAAATAATATTTTACTTGACAAAGATCAATTTTTTTGGGACCTTGTTTGTATTTTTTTTTTTTTTTGATTGCCCCTCTAAATTGTAAAAAATAGAGAGACAAAGAGATAAAATATAAATATATAATTATTATTTACTACATATAGTGAGAAAAAGAACTCTGAACATGGCAGTGACAAGGTATAATTGTTGACATTGGATAGTTTATAATAAAAACGTTAGTAATACAAAAATTAAAAACTCAAAATATATATGCAAGTCTTATTCATTATGTCATACATTACAAAAATATTGCAACTGTCAAAACTAATATATTTTAGAATTTTAGATTTTTTTTTTTTTTAGTTTGAATATTTAGACTGACTATAATTATTTTGTTCATAATTTATACCATTAAGTCATTTGAGTTTGAGATATTGAGAATCAAAAAAAAAAAAATATGCAATATAGCCATAAAAGTAATAAGGCAATATGTATCAACATGATTACAAAAATAAATATACCTAAGGATTATTAGCTATATAAATTAAAGTGTTGTGTATTTGATGTTGTCGATACTTTTTGTGGGAGGTAGGGATCATAAGTAGAACTAACAAATAGTAGCCGGAAAATGGTAATATTTAAGTAGAACCAGTTTTCAACAAAATTGATTTTGTTTTTTTTTTATTTTAACTGACAAAAGAATATATTGTACAGACTTGACATTATCATCGCCAAATAAATATTAATATTTTAGGTATAGACATTTTAAATTTTCAACTTTTTTAGTTTTTTTTTTTTATTCATTTAGAATAAAATCAAATAAATGATGAAAAAATCAATATAAATAAATATGCTATCATTATAATTGAAATTTTTTGGGGGATTAAAATCATATATATATACCTAATTGTCATTCATAAAAATCAAAACAAAAAAGATATTATCTTATAACTTTATAAGATAGATAGATACCTAAATATATTTGTATTTAAATATGATATAGATACCGACTACATTTTCTGTAAAAAAGACAATCATTCATAATAACTATAACTTATCATAATTGATCAAGTAAAAATGAAAATAAAAAATTGAAATACTTCACTGTCTTCAATCCGTTAAAGAAAACTAATATTTGTATCGACAAAACATGCATAAAAAATGATTTATCCCATGAATATAAAGAAAACCATGAAGAAGTTTTATGTATTCGATCAGAATATTGGCAAATTTTTCGTATTCAATTTAACGGATTCATCACTCTGATAGATATACTTTTTAACTTTAATATACTGATAAGAGATTAATTTAATCGTCCTAAAAACTCGTTTGTTATAAAATATTATTATAAAACAGAATAGTATAGATATTAGAACTTAATGATTTTTCAATCGTCTGATGTATTTCAAAATTATTTTAATATTTATTTTCTTTATCTGTCAAAAAAAATTCTCTTTTTGTTTTCAAATTGCAATTAAAATTACAATCATACATTTTTCTAAGCTTTATACAACCAAAACTTATCATTAATGACTGTACCTAAGTACTATAATATTTCTGTGGATACTGCATATTATTATCGGTTGGGTGTAGCAATCCAACCGGCTTATCATTGTCTCCAGTACCACGAATCGGGACTTTTTACATATAAACTGCACAGAATATGCACTAAAAATTTTAATATTAATATTACAAATACTCATATTAATTACTCATAATGATGTACGAAAATGCATTTTAAAACACACACAAAATATGCATGAAATATACAACACAATTTATAAAATATGCAACACAATGTTTAAAATATGCAATACAAATAAAGAAATATATCTAATAATAATAAAAAAAATTGTATGAATTGATGATGACATCAGGATACATTTATTGGAACATTGGCCATTGGCATTCTTGTATTGGTTCCATAAAAAATTTTATACGTTTTGAATTACTAACTTAAAAATAATTATTTTAATAATATTATTATATATAAAATTGTTTTTACCTTGGAAATTGTCTTGCCAATTTATTGCATTGATTTATTTATTTTCATTATTATCTTTATCACTCGATATAACTGAATCACCGATTATATTGTATAATATATTTATATTATATACATTCTAAAATATAATAGCGATTACTTATAACAATAGTGATTATCTGAGTAATCCAATGAATATTTAAAATATCTAATAACTAATTGGTATTTATGATAACTATAACAATTTAAAATATTAACAAGTATAACAACTAATGAAAACAATAATAATGATAATAATATACCCTTTATAATACTAATTTTAGAATCTGAGCGAAGCAATAACGAATATATTAGTTTTACAATGGTTGTTTTTTTTGGTCTAAAGATACTTATACCTGATAAAAACAAAAATTTTCAATATTTCTGGAATGAAGTTTGATCTAGTTAGTAATTTTGGGATTCAATAGTAAAAATGTTCAGTAATCGTCAAAATAATCTCCGTAATAACAAAGAGGTGGGCAAGTGGGTACCACTCTGCTGTACGATAGGTGTCGAGTGGATAACTACTGTAATGGATGTGTTAAATTTTAATTCAATGATATAAAATCATAGTATATGAAAAACGATTCTAAGCAAAGACTGTGTGTCAGCCTTTGTCATAAGTAAATTTTATAATATTAATGCTATTAAAGTAATTTATTTTACTATTAATAATACAGTAATAGATATTTTTTTGATTTTTTGATTACACTATGAACAACTTATGAGAAACCTTTTTATAAATGCTCAATCCTTGACTATAAAAATTGAACATGCTATAAATTTGTAACTCCAAAATCATCGCGATTTTAACGAATTTTGTCAAAAATTGAACTTAAAATGCTTATAAAAAATGCTATTAAACTCATATCTCTCAAATATTTCATAATGTAGTACAATGAATTTTAAAAATCTTAAATATTTGACAAAATTGGATATCTATTTAAACAAAAAACAAAATGATTTTCTTAATTTGCTGTAATTAAAAAAATATTAATCGTAGGAACTTGAAACTATTTGCCATTGCCATTACCTAAATGTATTAAAACCGGTATTTTTTTTTATACGTAATGAAATTTTCAAAATATTTAAATTAATTATTTATAACACACATTTATTCACTTGATTCTACGGTATCTACTCGGTATTGATATTTACCTTATAAATTGATATCAATAATATATTATGGTATTATGGTGTTATGCTATTTTTGCAAATATTAGTTAAACCTATTGTATTACCAATAGAAAAATAATTTATTATTAGTCATATAAGTTAATTATAAATAACCATTTGGATAACAATAGACTAGATGAGGCTGACACATTGCTACAGCCTACGGTTCAGAATCGTTTTTTATGAATTGCTTTATCAATTTATTAAAATTTAACACATTTGCAGTAATCTAATCACTGACGCGGTACACCTTAACGCTACTTTCTAGGTATATACAATAAAACAACTTCCCCAGTTTTGTTTTTCTAAGTTAAATGGATTCCGTCTAAAGTGTTTCTCGTTTAAAAAAAAAAAAAAAAAACTATCAAAATCTGATCACTCTACGAGGCGTGAGAGTTTTTCCTGTAAGAAATGTTTTTGAGCAAAGAAACAGGTCACATGCAACTAGGCCTTTTAACAAAAAAAAAGTTTACCGGAAGTCTCTTATTTTTTTATGACCGTACACACAGTTCAAATTTTTACGACATTGAATATTATCCCCTTAAATAAACGATTTTCTTATTTTGTTGTAATTCAAAAACGAATTACCGTCGTAAATACTTTAAATGTTCACCAAATGTTTGTTTTATAATTTTTTATAGACGGTATGATTTTAAAAATATATTTTTACTCTTTGAGCTACATAAATTACAAAGACATTTTCAATTTTTTTTAATTGATTTTTCTATTAATATTGACAAACAATTTTTAGCTTAGTCAAAAAGATTGAAAATGTAATATAAGGTTCCTCTTAAGTATTTATAATATTAGTTTAAAAATTCATATATACATTATATGTATATTATGCACAATTTTTTAAGTTTAAATTTTTATAAAATCATAATAATATACAAATTATTTTATAATTAAAAATGTATTAAACGTTTAACTTTTATAGCTAAAAATTGAAAATTTAAAACAAGGTTTCTCGAATAGTATAACCAAAAAATCTAAAAATTATACTGATTATGAAAAATATAATAAATTACTTTAGTAGCAATTTTATTTTTATTTTATTACAATATATTTTTAATTTTTTATATTTTATAATTTATAATATTATGCTTTATATATGGTTGCCACTTAACCTGACTCATTAGGTTACCATTATTAATCATACAATTGTTGTAAATATTTGTCAACACTTTTAATAATTTTTGTTTATCAGTATTCAATGAATAATCGTGGTTATTTTTGCTTTCAGATTAGTACACCGATCAACGGATGCTATTTATATTATTTTGCTCATTTGCTCTTTTGCGTTTTGCTTTTATGAGTTTTGTGGTTAGGTTTTTTTTGTTTTTAAAAAAATTTAAATAAACTCAAAATCTAAAATAACATTATTTTTTACAACGAAAAACACTATCACGTCTATTTGTTCGCGATTGGGCCTTGTAGTAGTTAATAATAATACCAAAACTATACAAAATCACTATAACAAAAAAAAAAAAAATAAATAATTATAAAACGGTTACTCTTATTTTTATACATTGTAATAAATTGAATTCTTATTACAGTGTGTAGACGGGTGGTTGGGGATAGTACTTTGCCTTCCACAACTTTGTATTAGGAAAACTATGAAGACCCTCCTTCCATATGAAAAATTCCTAAGCAGGCCACTGGTGTCTGGTAATACAAAAAAAAAAAAAAAAACGACCCATATAATTTATCAATTATTTTAGATCGAAGATTTGTGAATATAGTGAATTCGTGTATGTCATCGTCTGTTGTTTACAGTAGTTGTCACAAAATAGTCAGTGACATATTTACCGTGTGTTAGTGAAAAAATACACCGATCTATTAACCAAATAACCAATTAAAAAATACATATTTTATAACTGCGTAGTGTGTAAGATAATATAACTACTGACGGCAAATAAATTTAATGAACTAAAAAGTAAAATAGTCGATTTTAAGTTTGTGTTGTGTACCTATGTAAGACGAAACTTATAACTAGATGTATAAAAAAAATGAAAACCTTGCACTAGCGTGAAAAGTTTCAAAGGTTTTTGCGTTTAACACGATAGGTATAAGCTCTAAATATTACAATGAATGAATAATTTATTATCAGCCATTGACGTTACGTCGCTGTGTCGTCTACTCAAATTCAATGCGATTAAAAAAAACTGGCGGTGTCGCTTACTGGTGGCCAAATGATTTCGTCACGAATTGATGAGGGGAGGGGGAGAGGACGTGGCTGATTTTTTAACATATTTTTCGGTTCATTAAAAAACATATAATTTATAGTTGTAAGAACAATTTATTTAAAATACAAACTTTAAAGATTAATAACAATATTTTAATTAAATTATTTGTTTTTTTCTGCCAGTTTGTCTAGTACTTTGTTTGCGGTTATACTCATAAATCCCCCTCGTGATGAACCTAACCTATCCGATGGACGATGAGGAAGTTGTTGTTATAGATAATTCTCGATCATCGAAAGGAGTAATTCTCGTATATTTTGTAATCTTTGACATTTTAACTTATATTTTATTTTATATTGTTTGACTTTCACAATATTTCAAAATATTTATGGTCATATAAGAGTATATTATAAAAACTCTTTTCTCAATTTTTAAATTTTGTATGTGGTTATTATGACCGTTGGATATTTCGAAAGATTACGATTTATATATACCAAATTGTATCTATACTATTGTATATTTCTACCATAGAAACGTAGAATATAATATTAAATTTTAATTAATTTAATATTTGAACATGTTATTGTGTATAGAAAATACTAATATAAATATTAGACGAAAGTTTCGTATACGGTTAATTAATTATGTGTTACACCTTTACCAAAAATAAAATCGATTTTGTCAAAAATTGGTTTTGCGTAAAAATTCCCGTTTTCATCAATTATTTTTTTTTTGTTTTCCCTACACTTTTAAAAACTATTAGGAATTTTTAAAAATAACCTCTCGAATATAATAATATATTTTATTAAAAAGTTTAAAAAATGAAATTGTGTCATAGGGAGCAGTCGAAAACGACATTTAATATACGAGTACATTTGAGAGGGGGGCTAAGCTCCCAAATCCCCACCCTCATTACGTCTATGTAAACCTATTATTATTTTGGTAATCGGTTAAAATGTCTATTTTGAAAAAAGTCCGAACACATTTTCATTGTCAGATTAAAAGTCCGAAAATATAAATTATTGTTTATTTCCTTATTTAATAATTGATTTGATAATTATTTCTTATGCCTACATTTTTTTGTTTGCATATTATACCTATGAAATAACGATTGTCAAATTATATTTTAATAATATTTGTAAACTGTAGGCATATTAAGATATGGTACTCAAATATAATATTGAATAAGAAAATTTTACATTTTTTTAAATTTAAATTTTGTGAACTGAATATTTTGTATTTTCGGACTTTTTATCTGATATTAAAAAAATGAGTTCGGGATTTTATTGTTTTGTGTATAATTCGGCGAACGTCTATAATATAGTGTCACCGGCACTTTATTATGCTTGTCTTTCTGTCTCTATTTCGTTTACAAATCGCAAGTCTTCTACTCGCCATTTACAACCGGTCCAGGAAAAATGACGCTACAAAATTCCTCCGAACATTCCAAAAATCTTTTATCGTCTCGTTAGTAATCAGTCAAAAAGTCCATTTTAAAAAAAAGTCCGAAAATATAAATTTTTCTTTATTAAAATATATATTTATTTTCTAATTCAATAATTGATTTGATAACTATTTCTTATACCTATGAAATCAATATTGTCAAATACAAACATGTTTTAATAATATTTGTAACCGTCTGTTGCGAGTAGGTAGAATATTTTGTATTTTCGGAATTTTTGTCCCGACATTTATCAAAATGGACTTTTCGTCTCTGTTCCGTTCACAAATCGCAAATGCTCTGCTCGCCGGTCACAACCGGTCGAGGAAATAACGACGCGGAATTCCTCCGAGCATTCCAAAACTGTCTCATCGTCTCATCGGCGCTCTTCCGCTGACGGGCGGGCGGGCATTCCTTATCTACGCATTCTACGGACGACACGCGCACTTGCGGTCACGGGAAACGCGCACCAGCTCGCCGCGCCCGCACGCGCACGACCGCCGCGTCATCACACTCACTTATCATCGGAGCGTAATAGTCATTATCAGTGTCGTCCACTGTCCAGTCCTCTCGGCGTGTTGTTGTTATTATTATAATTTACTCGCTTTATCCGGTGATTCGCTAATGTTATTTATTAGCTTCAGCCTTCAGTGCCGCTTTCGGTTTTCGTCTCGGCCCGCGCGCGTCTCCGTCCACCCGTCCGTTGCCACCGCCGACGTCGTCCCGTGCTATATGTCATAGATATTTTATAGCGTTTGTCTCGGGCTCGGAACACTTTCCTCGCGCGAGTACACTACCACTTATCCTTCACGCACACACCTATCCGCGCCCTAACCCCTAACCCTCCCCCCCCTCGAGAGACGGTCCGTCGTCACACCCTGATGTGGGTCCGGTAGTAGGCCCGATACCTGCAGCCAGTCGACACGACTGTCAGACCTGATTGAGCCGGCGATTGCTGGCCGCACGCGCCTGTTGACATGCTAGTTTTGCGGCTCAAAGTCTAAATGGGAAATCATGAACACACCAGGTAACCAGAGCAGTCACCAAACTTTATCGTCATCACCTCTCTGTGTCAGGCATGGTTCGACCATTGGTGCCCATTGAACTGATGGAATTAATTCATTTATAAATAATTGTAATACTTACCCCAAATGGTCATAGTGTTATGATGTTCTCCAGCTACTCACTTACAATCTATTCCAACCCGATGCATTAGATGTAGAAATTATTGACTGTTTGCAGTCAACATCGACTAAAATACTAATAACGTCAAATCAAATACCTAAGGTCTGAGTTACTATCTAGTTTTGCATAATGTGAGTAGGTTACTATACCTAGTTGATTTTCAAAAAAAAGTTATTTTATATTTACTAATTTATTATTTTTAACATTCATTCTAAAGCACGAATAAAATAAAATTAAATTAAAAAAATAAAATAAACTGTGTATTTAATAATAAAACAAATGGGTATAAGACACTAAGTTATTCGTAAAAATACAAAAATTTGCAGTACACATTACAAAATAACAAAATATGCAAAATAAAACTTTGTACTCTGGATCTATTGACTATAGTTCAAACTTGTTGCTTATCTAGCTACTTTTTGAACTGTTAAAAAAAAAACATGGGAATGCATATAAATCCGGGCCCTAGTTATGGTACACTCTTCTTTTTAATTTGTTTTTTTTTGTAATTAAAAAAGATGACCATTAATTAAAATTAATTAAGTTTAACTGATTAAAAATGTTTGAATATACATTATTCTATCTTCAAGACATAATATTGATACCTTAAGAAGTTTTATACCTGTTTGCATTTTTTTAAAACTTACTATATAATATTTAATAAATATTATATATGAAATTTAATACTTGAGTAGATCCTTACGCGATACATATTTTACAAAGTAGTTTACAAGTATCTATATTATGTCAGTATTACTATCTAGTGGTTCTAGTGTAATTGTTACTTAACTTAATAATTAAGTTAATACTTATCTATATTATACATGTTGTTTTATGTGAGTCAGCACCGTTAGGTAAACAAATGTCAATATAAATATTTATGATTGGATAATCATATATTTATTGAAAATAAAGTAAATTTGTTTGTGGTGTAGGTGCCTACCTACCTACTTTTTTTTATTTTTTTGTAAACTTACTCAACAGTGTATTAAAAAAGATTTAGTGATTAATAAATGTTTACCAGGTGATTATTCAAAACATAATTTACCTAGGTAGGCACTATTTCTTTTTTTTTTTAATTTTCAATATGATTTACAGTTGAGTATGCTATCTACTTTTAATTAGTAATAGGAAGTCACATCCACATGTGTTGTCTCAGTCTTAACCAACGAATAATGCTCTGAATGTAAAATTTGCTATTCTGTGTGTTAGTCAAAATTAGACAGTATGTGGGTGTGAATTCCTCTTAACAAATCCAATTTATTTTATAACAACACCAATATGCAATCGATTTAATGATACCAAATTTATAACTATGTTGACTGAAAAAAATATGGTTAGGAAAACAAAATATAATTTTTAGTTTCTTATTCTTATTGTATGTACACATCATTAATCTATTCAACTTTAACTCCATATCATTTGTGTATACTAACTATCAACTACTTAATTAATGCATTTAGATACCTACTTAGCCATATAAAATAATTGTTCATTAATCAAGATCCTTATTTTATTTTTTATTGATAGAAGAAAATTATTTTTTGGAATAAGATTGAACAATTATTTTTATCTACAAATTTCGAACTAATATAAAGAATTAAACATTGTTAGTATTTAAAAAATGTTAGACTCCAAAGTTGTGTTTGCTCTAAATATAAGTTATTACCTACTTATTTACTGTTTAAAATAAGTTGAGTATCAACTATTACATATAAATGAAGAAATTGTATTCAAAATTCAATGAAGTAAAATTGTAAGAATTTATCAACCAAGTTTAAACAAAATATAACAAATAATAAAATAATAAAAAATATTTATAAATCAATTTATTTTAATAATAATACATAGAATCTGCATAGTCTACAATTTCTTATAATTATTAGCACCCAACTTCACCTTAATGCTACCTATATAGGTACTATTACATGAAATTAAATTGTTAGTTTAATAGTTTAACTAATATTTTATTAATTAATTAGTAATGACAAATGAGACCTTCAAATTATAAATTATGATCCATTCTTTATAATTGCTTATATAGAATTTAATATGAAGAAGCAATAAATGCTAATTCCTAAAATATTTTAATTAATTTATTTCAATAAGTTATCTTCATAATAATTATTTCCATTACTTTTGTAATCATATTGTATCAAGAATTGTAAATATTTAATTAGTTCATAGTTTATAATGATTAAAAATAATAATTTGTTATAAATCAACCTTTGTTTAACATGATGTCTTTAATTTTTGTTTAGAGAAAATAAATCCACTTTCACTACCAAAACCAAATTCAAGTGACTGCAGTTGCCATGAACCACATAAGTATGCTTTAATAATTTATTAACTAATTAATATCATTATATCAATAATTAGTGTCGGTCTAGTTCAATCGAAAAACGCCTGGGCAAAGCTAACAATTTTATTCCTTTTGAAGTTTCCTTTGAAATACATTATGCTAGTTATGCTATGCTGGCCCCGGTTGTGCACCAGATCAACACTGTCATAAATGTATATATTTTAATATCTATTATAGTGTAACTCTAATATATTAGTAATGATAAATTTGTCACTTATCAATTTATTTGTTGATCTCTTTTTTATACATAGGTTCTTACCTATTTTAGTAGAATTTTTGTAGAATATATTATGTAAATCTAATATATTATTTAATTTTTATTCTTCTTTTCAAAATAATTGACAGTATTTTCATAGATAGAATTTATCAAATTATTTCGAATTTAATTAAAATAATAATATTTTTTTTAATACTGTAATATTATTTTAGTTATTGTTTGAAAAACAAATTACTTGGTATTACAACGTATACTATCTATCCTAATAAAAATCCCTTATTTTATATTATAAATAATCTAGCTATTATTTTATAATAACTTAAGTTTAGTTGAAAGTTAATAAAATTTATCTATTTAAGAATATTCTACCACAAAATAATATATTCCATTATTTTACATAAAATAATATTAAAAATATTTTAAGTTAAGACTTTTTACTTTTTTTAAATGAATCTAATTTGATTTATGTATTTTTTTTTTGTTTTTAAGGATATGTCCAAAACGTAATATAATGGTTACTGAAAATGACAAACATAATGTATCAGTTTTGAAATGTAATTTGCATTCTACAGCTACAAGGTATACGGTGAAACCTCCACTGCTTCCAAAACCAAATAACATTGCATTGAAAACTAGTCCTTATAAAGTCAAACATGAATTTCCCAGTGTCAAGTCTAGTAGAAAACTTGATACAACTATAAATTCAACTGTTAATCAAACTGCAAGTTGTGAACCTAACAAAAATGACGATAATAAAAATGATGAAAAAATAAAAATTGACAGCGATTTCAATTCAAATATTTCCCAAACAGAAGTTCCTCTTAATGTAAATAGTATTTTAGAAAATATAATTGATAGTGAAAATAATAACAGTATTAGCAACAAATGTACTGACGATGACTTAGACTTTGATTATCAAAATGACAGTGTGCTAAGTGAATATGTGGTATATCATGGTGAATTAGATATGTCAATTAATAATTTAGATGATATTAATACCACGATTGATGATGAAAAGTCATCCATTGCTAGTGATTCTACAGACCAATCATTTTCTGTAAGGAAAAAAATTGTCAATTGGTTTGGGTCATTTGGTAAAGGGAAAATATTAAAACAAAAGCAACGTAGTTCTTTTTATGATAGTCAAAATGATGACGGAAACACTGCAAAAGAAGATAATGATACAGACTCTCATTCATCATTAGATGACAAACCCAATGAAAAACTAGAACTTGACGAAACATTGCCTATTGACAACATTGAAACTGCAGAAGTACCGACCAAAGCAAAATCCCTAAAAACAGTTGAAGAACTTATATCAACCGAAAAAGTATTCATTGATGTTTTAAATCTATTATGCAAAACATTTGTTATGTTTGTCGAACAAACTGGAAGTGATGTTAAACTGCTACCGTCTACTGATTTATTAAAAATAATCAGTCCTCTTCCCCAATTATTAAGTCTAAATGAAGACTTGTTACAAGACATGGAAAATCGTTTGAAAAACTGGAATGAACATCCTAAAATTGCTGATGTCATTGTAAAAAAAGGACCTTTTCTTAAACTCTACTCAACATACATACAAAACTTTGAAAGTCAAAGTAATTTGTTGGATGAATACTGTCAAAAATATCCTCGATTTCAAAAATGTGTTAAAGACTTTGAGGCGTCTGATGTGTGCAAAAAACTGACCATTAAACACTATATGTTAACACCTATTCAGCGAATTACAAAGTACAGACTCTTATTAGAAAGCTATTTAAAAAACCAAGATGAAGGGTCAATTGATTACAAAGATACAATAGAAGCATTAGGCATAGTGTGCGATGTTGCCAATCATGCTAATGAAAGTATGAAACACGGGGTGCGTATTTGTTATTATTATTAATTTCATAAAATAATGTTTCTGTTAATTCAATTTCAGGACAGTGTGAGTAAACTTTTGCAGTTACAATCACTATTAGGAAGTTACATTATAATTAAACCAGGCCGAGAACTTATTAAAGAAGGTGAACTGTATAAGTTGTCCAGAAAAGACATGCAACTTCGATATTTTATTTTGGTACGATTATTACTTATAAATATTTAATATAACGCAACATATTTATTTAATATGAATTTGATATATATTATTGTAGCTCAACGATTGCTTATTATACACATCATACTATGGTACAGTTGCTGGGTTGAAAATTAACTATGAGCTTCCACTTAGTGGTATGAAAGTCTTTCTTCCCATCACTGATAATTGTCTAAACGAATTTAGTATAATAACAATAACTCGAAGCTTTACTCTTAGGGCCAAGTTAGTAGTTGTTGCTAGTCCAATAACATTTTATATAAGTAAAATATATTGTATTATACATTATGTGTTACAGGTCTGCCATAGAGCTTAAAGACTGGGTTAACACCCTGGAGAAGGCAATTAGAGAACATACTAACAAACAGCTCTCCTTTCTGAATATGAAATTTGTTTCAAAAAACATTGGATGTGAACCACTTCAGTTGGGATATGAGGCAAATATTAATTTGTTTTTTTGCCTTAGTTATACTTAATTTTTAATTTTTGTTAAATTAGGCACCAATTTGGATTCAAGATTGTCGTGTGACTATGTGCCAATCGTGTGCTTCAGAATTCACTGTCACATTCCGAAGACACCACTGCAGAGCATGCGGCAAAGTATGTGTGGATATTTATTCTGAATAATTATAATAAACTGTTTTCATTGATGTTTACATTACTATTGAGTAGGTAGTTTGTAGTAGTTGTTCAGATAACAAAGCTCCACTTTGTTATATGAAGTTTCAGTCTGCAAGAGTGTGTGATGATTGTTATGATTATTTGCTCAAAGGTATGTTAAATGTTTTTATTAGACCACTCGTAAATTATTAATGTATTATTGTTGGATAAAATATATTTATAGAGTTTGAAGACAAAATATTTGAAATGCGTCAATCTTCAAGTAATAGTGACTTTGAAATTCTCAAAATGGTGGATACTGTGAAAAATTCCTTTAAGAAATCTGGTGTATATAGCTCAAAAAGACTCGTAAAGTATGTTCCACAACGGTTGAAAGAGGTAACTATTATTATAATCAATCCAGCTATCGATTAATAAAATAAAATCATGTTATTATCATAATCAACATATTATGTATATTAATAGATATAATTATGCATAGGTAATGGCCAATGATTCTGGTTCACAAATGAGTGGTTGGTTGTATCGACGGGAAAAACGTAAATCGTGGAAAAGATTTTGGTTTGTTTTAAAAGAACAAGTTTTGTATATGTACAAAGCTTCTGAAGATGTTGTTGCATTGAACACTATACCTGTTCTTGGGTATAGTGTTCAAACATTCCCAGAAGTAAGCGCATTACAGTAGATTTATTTTAACAGTTTATGACACCTTCATTAATCAGAGAACATAATATAATCTATATTTTACTTGTTCTCGTTGATTTATATCTTTATATCAACTTTTCGAGTTTTTTACAAATTTAAGAATTAATAATGTATTTTTGTGTCGTTTGAATTGCTAGAAAATTAAAATGTATGGAGATATAATTGAAGTACATGTATGAATATACAATAAAATGTGTTTATGTTCTCATTAGCTGGGGTAGCCCAGGAACCCAAGTTTTTGTTGTCATACAGTAAACATCTCTTTGTTTACAGACTATTTCATAATTTATTACATGTTTATTATTTACAAATTTATCTATTGTTAATCATGACTATAAAAAATTAATCTAATGCATTTTATAGGGTACAAATTATGAAGAATTTGATTCAAGTTGTGTTTTTCAGTTGGCTCATGCTGGACAAAACCCTTTGATATTTTACTCTGATACCGAACAGTTGGCCAAAAGGTATACATATAATAAATATGTGTAAATTCAACTTTATTATTTTATTTGACTAAATTTGATTTGACAAAATATTTTAATATATTTTTTATACATTTTTTTTAATATTTTCAGGTATAAATATAAATACTTAAAATAGCCGATAGGTGTTCCAAGTTAGTTAAATTTGCTTAGGTATTAATATCTAATAATTTATATAAAATGTTCTTGTGGACACCTTTAAGTTTAAATAACAATCTATGGTTGAATTTATAGTATTTCACAATCATTTTTATTGTATTAATAACGACTTTTTACAATCGGGAAGAGTATTTAATAAAGCTTTGAAATTTATAGAATATGCAAGATAAACTTAATAAAATTAATTCACAATAAATTATATACATGGCTTGAAAGATGGTGCTGAATAATAATAAATTAAATACATAAAATATTAAAAACTATAATTAAACTCAAATAAAATAAGGAGTATCACCTTTTAACTAATATTACACTTCATTTTTATTGATATCTTTCTCAATGCATTATTATTTTTTTTTTACAATAATTATAAGTCTTATATTGATGCTAAATTATTAAATATTAATAAATGATATAGTAAATAGACACAAATTAAAATATTTTTATAAATTCCCTTATTATTGATATAAACATTATAATTAAAAGCATTGAAGTAAACAGAATTATTTATAACAAATTACCAAAAATTGACTATTCATTATTCACCACTATAATTAATTAACCATTTTATATATTTGTTCTATTTAATTATTGAATAACTTATTTACCCATTAAATTACCTATGAGACATGTATAGCCTGACGGTAAAACCAAAATTAGCTTAAATTTATTTAAATTATAGTTTTATATAAATCAACTACTTACAGATTGCATAGTTCTAAATTACTACCATAATATTATTGTTATCATTATAAAATATAATTTTTTTTAAATATACAATATTTTCTTATTTAAATAAAATAGAAAACACACAATTTAAATAAATAACTATTGCATACACTAAAAAAAAAAAGCTTATGCACAGCCATGAAGTGTACCTTTTAACCCATCGCTGATACAGATGAGAGTGTTGACATTCACACAAATTAAATTTTGAATGTTACTTGTATAAGTGTTATCAAATTCATTTGATACTAATAATAAAACAACATGTTTACAAATATTTATAAAAAAAAAAAATAATAGCGCTATTTTTTGTTCCTTAATAGTTATCGTTTGATAAAGTTGAGAGTACAGATGTAAGGAACTCACAATAAGCGTATCTGATCATAGTAATAAAAACAAAATTTTAGAAAGTGAATATAATTTTAATTTAAATTTAAACTATTGGTAGTGTATAAAAAATATAAATTATCTTTTAGTTAAGGGTAAAAATATACATATTTCTATGTATGATTTGATGTGTTCATTTGATTAAGCAATTAATAATAATAAAAAAGTAAAGTATGAGCTCTCACAGTGTAATAATTGTGTTATGAAACATAGTGTACCAATTACGTGTTAAATTGGAACATATTATATTCAATGATTATATTATCTGTCTAATTATAGATTTTGATTACAGATGGATCAAAACTCTTAATGAAGGGACAAAATTAAAATGAGATCTCTTTCAGTATTTACATATTTATCATAGATTCACATCAGAGATCACAATTAGTTTTAAGTATACATACTGCATAGCTATATTATTTTAGTTATTAGACTAGTGCCGCAATATATATTTTTATGGTGCTATTTTATTTTTTAAAACTATTACAGTATATCACTAAATATAATCGAAAATTGTTTTATTTATTTTTAATAATAAAATGTATAAAAATACATAATAGTATTAATAATCAGTGCCTTGATTTTATATACAGTGTGGGGCAGTGGTTCTGACGAATTTTAGTTGTAGTTTATTAGTCAAGTATTAAAAACAAAGTAATGAAACAAATTGTATTTCAGTCAACATAAAGATTATATATAATTATTATTAAAAAAATCTTAACTTTTAAAAATTACATTACTTAAATGGCCACCTTCATTTTGTGTACAGTCGGCTATCCGATTTGAAAAATGTATGAAATACTGTTCATAATTTTCTGTAGGATATGCACATCGATGGTTGTAATTTCTCATCTAATGTTTTCTTTTAACTCTAATAGTATTTGTGACTTATTAGTGAATACTTTAGATTTCAAAAACCCTACAAAAAGAAATCAGGCAGAGTCAAATCAGGAGAACATGTTGATTCACAGGCCACATGTCCATGATTACTGATAAAGTAAAACTAAACATTGTGAACTTTAATCTGGTGACAAACTAGTTTATCTTATCTACTTTAGTACTTAACTTTTGTACTCTATAAATCGTCAGAACTCACTGCCCCACTTCATATAACGTGTGCATGCTGTGTGTTATGTTTGAGTTTTGTTTCTTTTATTCAAATTATTGAATTATTTATTATGTTAAGACCAAAGTTTATTTCACCACAATTTTTAGTCAAAACCAAATTTATATGTAATGCAAAGCTTGTTTTAAATTTTAAAAAAAGATTATAGTATTGTTGTCTACTATTATATTTTATATGTATACAAATTATTAAAATTTGTTATATTTTTGCACTTTATTTAAGAAATTTATTTGTTTTTTAGTGATTAAATTATATTTATTGTAAATTATTTTACTATACTGTATTTGTTTCTATAATTATTTAACTGAATTTGTCATTTAAATTATCATACTTCACAATATTGTCATAGATTTTCTCATATTTATAAATATTATAATTAATATTATTACATTAAAAAGTCATTGACATAGAAAAATAGACTATAATACATAAAACTGAAATATTTGATATTATGAGTGGTTAAAATTGCATTTATATTCTATGAGTGATGTTAGTTATTTGTCTTGTATTATAATTATATTGTAAAGTGATTTTCAACTCAAATATTTGATAAATTTTATTATGTTTTGATACTTGGTTATATAAAAATGTATGTCATTTTACATCAGCATCAAAAAACATATACATAAATGTAAGAATTATCTTAATTATCTGAATTATCAAAGTTATAGTTAGAATAATTAAGAAAAGTGATATTGATAATTAAACCGGATTAAAAAGTACTATCCGTTACTACTTATTAATTATTTATAATTTTTTGTATGATTTAACATTCATTTATAACAAACTTTAAGGAATTTTCATATTATCTATTGATTTCATTTTTTGATTATAAAAGATGACTTGAATTAATACCATTCCGTATAAAATATTATTTATAATAGATCAACAGAATTTTTAAATGAAATAATTAATAAAGTATTATCTTATCTGAAAGATATAATTTTTGATCACTAGTATAAATAGATTTTAAAGAAACATGATTAATTAGTTATTGGTTAGGTTAAAATGTTTTAAGTAACTACTTAATTAAGTAGTCATTTTTTTAATTAAGTTAACTAAAGTAGTTAAATATATTAAATATATTAAGATAATAATACATTTATAACATATATTATAATTTGTTTTTTTCCGGTTTTGGGGCCTGTAAATGATCTATGTTTTTACTCAAAAACATGCTTTACAGAAAAAACTTTTATGCCTTGTAAAGTAATCCAATTTCGTTAATTTTTTTTTTTTTTTTGAAAGAAGTACATTTCTTATAGTGCATATTGGATTTTTAAAATTCTTTTTCAAACAAATTTGAATATGACCAAATTTTACAAGCTTTTATTTTTTTTCTAAGCTACTTGCACAAAATATACCATAAGTGGCGGTTATAAGTAAACATTGTTTATTGCCTAAATATTGTTCCTTAATAAAGACACATGAGCAAGGCCCTTAATATCATTTTATAACCCAACATTCTAAACATTGACCTAATAAACTCAAGTTGAGTTCTTCAAATAATTTAAAAAGGATGACATTCAGAAGTAAATTGCTTGTAAAAATATTTTTTGACATAATATCTAGGTTATTGAGGGAGTCAATTTAAAATTTTCAGTTTTAATAAACTTAAAATTAAAATATTATTTTTGAAATCCAGTGAAAATATTACATTACATTTGTACTTATTTTGAGCACATCAGATTTGTAATAGAAAAAGTGATTAATAGTCTAGAAAATTATGAATTCAATCATTTTTTTTCAAAATCACAATCCAACTTCAGGAAGTATGTTTAATATATTATCGCTTTTAATAGTTTTTATGTGATGCAAATAAAAAATGTTTCATTTTCCCTCAAGTCATAGTACTAAAACTAATTTTATACACAATGCTCAAGACAGACAATATTATATTATTTTGTTAGAGATAGGACATTCAACGCCTGTGGCTAGTAAAAATACCCCTTTAACCATGTACTCTCTATCGAGAAAAAAAAATTAAATCAAAAAGTATATTTTGTATATAAATATGTTGAAATCATTTGTCTTAATATAAAATTCTCATCGTTTAAAATAACATATAAATAGAAATAAATACAGTACTTTATTTGCAAATCAGGGCAGAAACAAGTAAAGACGTTATAAATTATGTGAATAGTAATTGGTCAAAAGAAATCACAGAGGACATTAAACTTTCTTACAGCCAACGAAATTAACTAACTTTTGAAAATAACATATTATTATGGAGTTATCGTATAATTATTCCCAGTAGTCTCATCAGTATTTTGTTAAAAGAGCTTCACGGTTCTCACACGGGAATAGTCAAAATGATGTCATCAGCCTGTTATTACTTTTGGTGGCTTTTTTTTTTTGGAACTGCCATTGAAACGCTAATAAATAATTGTGAAATTTATGTTATCTTTCATCCGGAGCCGACAAAGAATGTGTTATCCAAATGGTCCCATCAACGAAGGCATTTGAATGCATACATGCAGATTATGCAGGTCTTAAAAATAATCAAATGTACTTAATTTTAACTGATACATTCAGCAAATTGTTAGAGATATTTTTAGTTAATAAAGCCAATACGTATAACACTACTGAACAATTAAAAGAAATATTTTCTAGATACGGATTCCTAAGCAGGTACTGTTGCAACCGACAATGATCAGGGCCGTATTCAGAGCACGACAAGAGGGCATGGGCCAGGGGCGCAATTCTTAGAGTTCTAAGAGGGGCGCAAATTTCAATACTACTTATGTAATATTTTTCACGTAATATTTGAAAAATGTATATTTATTTTAATGACTTAATATAGAAGAGCCTCGGTCTATTTTTATTATATAAAAATTATTTATGTTGATGCCCGTGGTGGAAATGCATGCGCGAGTTTTGACCGGTTTGTATAATTGTATTATATTTTTACGTAGGTATGATTTAATATTGATATGCGAATCATGTTCTCATAAAATAGATTAGGTAGGTATGTATAATTATTAACTACTGTACGTATCCAAAATATACGTTTTCTGTTATTCAGATATTAAGCATTAGCAAAATGTTATTTGATTAATGACTTCTATTAAACGGTGAACTACGTGGTTCTTAAAATAGACAATAGTATTATCGTTTTGTGATGTCGTCTGTCGGGCCAGTCATATTATCCACTTATTGCTATCGCATTATTATATTCTTTCTTAAAATAAAGCCGTCAACAAATTATTATTGTCTAGTATACTAAAAATACAACGGTTTTATTTTCTGTTGAATTGCTGTCGAGTATCGACGTAGTTTCGTAGACGTAAAATTTACGTGAGTACAACACATTATGGTAATTCATTTTTCTAGCTATTAAACAACCCACTTGTACGAACTATAATATTTAAGAAGAATAGTTAAATTAATTAAGGGTCCTGGTGCCGGTTTTCCAAAATGTCCATAATTTTATCAAACTTGAAAATAATATTTACAAGGCGGTATCGTTATTCCCGCATTCCGCAGAATGTTTTTTTGAGGACAAAATGGCATCGGCACCAGGTGCCTTAATTTAAGTTATATTAAAGAGTATTTATTTTAATGTGTAAGAAATTAGAAAATTTTCACTTGATTTGATAATAAAAAATATTGATGAAAAAAAAGACACTTTCATATAATACACATATAAAATTTATTATTTTTAAATTATTTATTATTTTCCTAGTATTTCTATCATTTTCATCATATTCATAATTTAACATATTTTGAATAGGATAGGTAGACCAAAAACATAATGACTTCAAAAAAACATTCTGGTGCATGGTTTGAGAAGGAAAGAAGCAAAAAAAAAAATTAGACGAAAATTTGGCAACCAATATGGCCAATTGGTTAACTAAAAAAATCAATAATGAAATTCATGAAGAAAAAAATCCTTGTGTAGCACTTGAATCAACATCAAAATATGCACTAAACCTAGAAGAGATTATTGAACAACAAACTATTCAAAAAGATGACAATTTGTTAGTTAATACAAAATGTGTTACTGACTCTAAAAATTGGACACTCATAGAGCAAAAAATGCACTAAACCTAGAAGAGAATATTGAACAACAAACTATTCAGAAAGATGAAAATGCGTTAATAAATATAAAATGTGTTAGTGACCCTGGAAATTGGCCACTCTTAACAGATAAAATTCGAACTTATATTGTTGAACAGAAACCCTATCATCTTGATGTAAATTATTACATTAAGAGGTCAATTGACAAAGCTGACAGAGGTCATCTGACAAAGTAGGCGATGATAATTGTGGAATTTTTCTCGGCTTAATTGAATTAATAAGTTGGTATGATCCTTTATTAACCGAACATGTAAATTATGTCAAACATAGTTACAGTAATGATAAAGTTCTTAGTTATTTTTCTCCTATTATTCAAAATGAACTAGTTATAATTATGGGTCAACAAGTTAAAAAAGAAATATTGAATAGAATAAATAAATCTAAATATTTTTCCATTCTCTTTGATTGTACACCAGACGTTTCTCACCGAGAGCAATTAACTAAAATAATTAGATATGTACATATTGTTAATGGAGAAGTATCAATAGAAGAATCGTTTATTGACTTTATCATAAGCCATGAGAAAATTGGATCAGAACTAGCTGATGAAATATCAAGTAAATTGAAAGAAGATAGATTAAACATCAAGGATTGCAGAGGACAAGGCTTTGATAATGGTGCCAATATGGCTGGAGTTCATAATGGAGTTCAGGCTCATATTATTTCCAAAAATGATTTGGCTATATTTGTTCCATGTGCTGCTCACAGCTTAAACTTAATTGGTGTACATGCAGGACAAAATTCTCCAAGTATTATAACGTTCTTTGGTGTTATTCAGAAACTATTTACATATTTTTCTGGGTCAACATCAAGATAGGAAAAAATTAAAAATATACTAAAAATAACATTAAAATCACACTGTGAGACCCGTTGGTCTACTAAAAAACAAGCTGTATGTATGCTTAAAAATAACATAAAAGGTGTTTATGAAGTATTGAAAAATTTTTCTAAGGATTCTAAACTTAATAATGATACAAAAGTAGGTGCTAAACATTTATTATACCAAATAAATTTAAAATTTTTATGTTTACTTAATCTATGGTATATAGTTTTAAACCAGATAGACAACTTCAATATTGCATTGCAAACTAAAAACCAATCTATAGATATAGCTGTTAAAATGTTGAATGGTTAAATAAAATCAATTCAAGAAATAAGGGAAAATAGTTTTCAAAAATGTCTGTGTGAAGCAAAATATATGGCCAAGTCCTTGAATATTTCATCAGAATTTACCGACAAACTTAAACTTATAACTGACCGTACCACTGTTGAACCAAAAGACAGAGAAAATAAAAGTTATAAATCTACAGAAAATAAATTTAGAGCTCAATGTTTTGAAGCATTAGATTCTTACTATCAAGTTTATGTTGGAGGTTTGAAAAAATGTCACAAATTGCATCCGATTTTAATTTTTTGTCTGGTAACTTATTATCAACTATGAAGTCTGAAAAAATAAAACTCTGGGTTAATGATTTGGCATTAAAGTATAATTAAGATTTAAATGCTGCAGAGTTGTATTCTGAAATTGAAAATTTCAAATATCAGGCTCCATTATTAATGACAACATTTGAGAATGCAACTCAGTTAGATATTCTAAAGCATATTCATCAGTACTCTTTAAAAGATTTATATCCTAATTTAGAGGTAGCACTACGGATATTTTTAACAATTCCTGTCACCACAGCTACTTGTGAAAGGAGCTTTAGCAAGCTGAAGCTCATAAATAATTATCTAAGATCAACAATTAGTCAAAGTCGTCTTACTGGTATGGCTATATTATCTATAGAAAAAGATATAGTGAAGAAAATTTCATTTGATGATGTTGGTCAATTTGCTTCAATTAAATCAAGAAAAGTACCTTTATAGTTTGTAATATTGTATAAAAATTATAAAGTTAAAATGAATTTAAAACTATTAAACACAATTTTAAAACAAACCTTTTGAAAAAGATTTTTATTGTTTTTATAATGTAGTAATTGTTTATGTACCTATTTAAGTAATATAAATACATTAATATAAATTATTAAAGGTTATTAGTTATTATTTGAAATATACTATGTATTGTTATATGTTTTATATATTTAAAATAATTTTTTTTTTTTTTGGTAGGGAGGTGGGGCGCAAATGCAGTGATTCGCCAGGGGCGCCTCCAAACTGCAATACGGCCCTGACTATGATACACCTTTCACATCAGAAGAGCTTAGTGAGTTTTGTGAAATTAATTGTAATAACATCTTACCTCAATTCTTTGCCACCCATCAAGTAATGAAGCAGTTAAAATTTTAAAAATAGTCATGAGTAAATCAAACTACCTATTGAACTGAATCTGCTTTAAACAAGTATTTACTTTACTATAGAAATTCTGTTCATTCTACAAGATAAACACCATCTAAACTTATGTTTGATAGGGAAGTAAATATGAGATTAAATAAAATTGTTACGGGCTACGACTACTAAGAGTCGTACCACCGATATTATATTATATTAAATGTAGAAATATGTTTAAGATCATATCGACTGATAAGTTAAATAATTAGTTACCTAGTGTAATTTTAAATGTTACATACATATATATAAATATAAACCAACTAGAGGAGACCCGTTCTGTAATTCCTAGAAACACTATACTGGCTACGCCCTAATCTTAAATTAGAATTAGCATCACAATTGAATGTCATCACGCTGAAAGTATTGCAGCTGCAAGAAGCGATAATAACTACTATAAGGCTGGACGAGGTTGCGATGGAAAGCAAAATGGGAAGACCATATAAAAAGGGACAGAGTAGGCAGATGTACCAGAGCTTCCGAGTCCAAGGCACCTCCACGTCAAAATCGCATCTATACACACACTCACACTTTTACCTAAACAATTATACGTATTCACATTGATGTTAATAAATAGATAATTAGTTACTATTTGCATACATTTATTTATAAAACCATCATCATAAGGATCACTGGTACACGTAACAAAATAAAGTCTCGACCACACAGCTGTTCAGCAATAGACAAACAAATTAAAAATTATAAATGCAACATTTATTAAGGATGATACTGTTTTTATATGCGATTTCTCTAATCCAAATAAAAAAAAAAGGATAGCATGCATCATAGATGAGTCAGTAGGCAGTAATATTTAAATTTGCACAGATGAAACCACTAACGAATATTTTAAGACATGTTACTGGAATACTAAGGTACTTTAATGCAACAGTAACCAAACTTGAACATTTTTCAGTATTAGTTTTCCACCATGCAAGGGGATTTGATGTAGGAGGAAGAAGTGGTTGTTGAAAGTATTCCTGTATCTAAAAAAAAATATATTTTCAATTTTGAATCTTTTAACTCCATTATGAAAATATAATATATTATTTACTTATTTAAACATTTATATTAATTAATTCAAGTAGATAATCATATAGATATAAATATATTTAATTAACAATTAATAAATAGATAAGCAAGAAGTAAGTGATCTTACCTCATTTTTAACACAGCTTGTTAGTCCTTCATTGCCAGTAATGGAGATTGATCGCTCTTGAAGAATATCCCACAGTGTATTTGTTGGAACAGGTACTGTTATGGGTTGTATATTTTGTTCAGTTGTTTCTAGTTTTGTATGACTTGTCAATTTAAGACTCTCAACTTTTGTTGTAAGCAAATGTTTTACATTTTCTACTTCATACGATTCCATAAGTATAGTTTTAAATCTAGGATCAATTGCTGTTGCTAGTAAGTATGCTGGGTCATTTTTGCATGCTTGAAATCTATTAGATATAGATTTTTTCAAGCTTCTAGCAAATCCTAATCCTGCTGCTGTATTGCTATTTTTCACAATAAAATTATTTAATTTTGTTTCTATAGTATATATTATTGGGTTTACCATTGAAAATGTTGGTATATCTTCTTGGCTAAATTCCTTTGTTGCTTCCAGAACAGGCTTTAATATTTCAACATATCCATTAATAAGTTTCCACTCTTCTACTGTAATATCAATGTCTTTTACCCAATTTTGCAAATCCAAAACAATTGCTTCTTTTTGTTCTATTATGCGCTCCAACATTAAAAACACACTGTTCCAACGAGTTTCGACCATTTGTATAAGCTTATGGTTTGGAAGATATAATCGAACTTGAATTTGTTGTAAACTTTCCCAAGATTTGTTACTGGGATTATAATGAGTTACAATTGAATGACACTTTTTTAATGAACTTCCCATATTATTTTCTTTTAAAGCATCTTGGATGGCCAATTGTAATGTGTGGGTTGCACAAAAATAGTGATGTAAGTTATGATTGGAATTATAATTATTTAATGCACAACTTATATTTCTTGTATTGTCTGTGACCATATAAATAGGTATATTTAAACTTAAAATATCAATGTTCCATTCACTAACCATAAATTTAATTTTAAGAAAAATACTTTTTCCATTATGTTCTCCTGGAAAGTATGAACATCTTAGTGTTTTGTTACGAAGCTCAAATTGTTTTGTTAAATAATGTATTGTTAGTGATATATATGGTTGTTGAGCCCCACTTGTCCATATATCAAAAGTAAATGATATGGATTGCATACTATTCAATTCAGTGTTAATTTCTTCTTTGAGTAGAGATAATGTTTTTGAATACAGCTGAGGAATTACAGTAGAAGCTAAATATTGTCTTGTGAGTAATTTATACTTGCTCTCTAATGTGTACATTAAGTTCTTAAATCCACGGTCTTCAACGATCGAGTATAGTTGGTAATCTAACGCAATCATTTCACTTATATTTTGGGTAATTAATTTAGCTCTTGCACTGTTTTGTGATAAATATGATTTTGAGTTGAATGAATCTTGAATTTTGTTTTGTTTCTGTGTAGTGTCTTCAATTTTTCTCTTCCATACTTCTTTTTTCATTCTCATTACATGCTTGATATTCAGAATATTTTTTAGTGTGGATTTTAAGATGCCTTACTAGAGTGGTTGTTGTTGATGAAGGACTTTTTAATACTTTTTGACAAGTATTACACATAGATTGGTTATTGCTTATTTTGTTAAAAAAATTTAAACTATAAATCAACCTTGATTCGTTGTATGGTCTTCCTCTACTTCTTCTGTTGTCATCAGACTTTCTTCGTGTTGTTCATTTATAAATTCAGTTGTCTCTGGGTCTGGATCATCAATTTGAAAATTATTATCATTACTTCCTTGAACATCATTAGATTGGCTAGATCTCATTAACCGCTCAAATGCTTTAATCCTCTCAGCCATAGTCAGTATATAGTAAAATTACAATAAATCTATAGTAATAAAATAAAAGATTAATATTAAAATTTAGTTTTAAATAAGATTTAAGATTTTTAATTGATACTCTAATAAATAATAATTAATTGTACTTACATGGATACACAATACGATACAAATCTACAATTAATATATTATTTAAAAACTTATAAGTTTAAAGTCAGTATCAGTATAAATTAAAGAATAAAGTATTAACTAAGGACGGTATGAACGGTACGATAGACGATAGTACAAAAAACAAATGTTCACTGTTCAGTAAAGACTAAAGATAGAAAAAAAACCAGACCGTTGAAAATATTGGCTGCGGCCAGTAATATCAGTTATTACATAACAATTTATATTTTATAATATATAATAAAATATTAATAATAAGCCACAGATATTAAAATTGAAAACAACCAAACAATCTATTTTTGTATCTAGGATTTTTCATAACCAGACCCCCCTGCACCGCCTGGCGTAGTGATGTTGTACACGATGTGCTCGGTGAAACGCGGGGTATGGGGGTATTCCGCGCCGCGCGCCGCCGCCGATCAAAACACACAATAAATAATAATAATTATTAATTACAATAATAATGTTGGATCGTCCGATCGTCGACTTGTTTTTAAATTCTCTGGATCGATTGTCGTACCGAACTATTAGGTATTTGGTTCGGTTCGGTTCGAAAATCGAACAGTTCGTAACATCACTAATATATATATATATATATATAAAATAAAACAACTTAACTTAGGTTAATAAGTTAATTGTAAGTTACTATATAACTCTTAACTGAGATGAACGGTAAAAAAAGTAAAACAATTTATCAGTAGCGCCGTAGGTAATACCTATATAACCTAAATAACAAACGATTTTTCGTTTTTGAAATTGAAGTGCAGCTAATATAATAAAGAAAATTGTTTAACGAACTCGAGTTGAGAATAAATTGTGCCAACCCCAGAAGAATAACATTCTTCTTAATATCTATACTAACCATGAAAAATCGGTGTCGCCGGAAATTTGCATTTACATATTTCATACGAATTAAAATTACACTTAGCTGGTAGATTTTCCATTTGCTATGTATGTATGATAGTTACTATGTGTGTTTGGAAAAACAAAAAGACTTGTGAGTAGGTGGACCATGAAAAAAATTTGACCAGGTAAAACTCATTGATCGACCTTCAAATTTGTTTTGTTCTGGTCAGTGGCCGATCATAGAATTTAGGGATTTTTTTATCGATGACACTAAATTATATTCAATAATTGAATATAATTTAATAATTGATTTTAATAATTATTATTAAAAATCAAGATGACGCAATTAATTTCCAAGAGAATTTAAATAGGTTTAGCACACGGTGTCACAAAAATGTATTACTATAGTAAATATTAACAAATGCAATGCTATCTCTTTTACTAAAAAAAACTATCCCTTAGTTTTTAACTGTAAAATTAATAATATTGTAATTAATTAAGTGGATTCAGTTAGAGATTTGGGTATTTTCTTTTCCAATAAATTATTTATTTCTTTTAAAACTAATATAGTTATAAATAAAGCATTTAAAATGCTAGGTTTCATTTTAAGAAATAGACTAAAATATTAAAAAAATGTTAATGCACTAAAAATGCTCTATTGCTTTCTTGTTAGATCTTACTTAGAGTTTGGATCATTGATTTGGGGTCAAAATTCAACTGATAAAGTGGTTGACAATGTTCAGTATAAATTCTTAAAGTTAATTGCTTTTCGTTTAAATTTACCTATTTATAGAGATTCGTTTTCATTAGTGGCAGACTATTTTTATTCAGCTATGTGTGGTTAGACGTAAGCTGTTCCATGTTTTATTCATTCATGATCTTCTTAATAACAATATCGGATGTCCAGATTTATTAAGTAAGACAGGTATTTGTATGGATAATTATTCAATTAGAAATTCAAATTTATTTTTTGCACCTTTTTTAAAAAAAAAAAATACTTGCACCAATTCTTTTTTCTCTAGAGCGCTTTTGCTATATTATTGAAATTTAATTTGTAAAGATGTCGATTTCTTTTTTATGTCCCGCGAATGCTTTAGAACGAAAGGTTTATTTTTTTATTTATTTATTTTTTTTATTTAGCCTTTACAAAAATTTAGCTCAACAATTAAGTAGAAAGGTTTATTTATATTTTCAAACTAAAACCTTATAATGATATGTGTTGCATTAGTATGTTTCAGTACCTACTCATTTTAACTAAATGCATTTTATTGTGGGTATGCGTAAAATGTCCGAAAATATTTTAACAAAAAAATATTTTAGTCGAAAATATCTATATCATCTGAACAGTATTTTATCCGAACCCGTTGTGTGACTCAATAGATAAGGCGTTAGGATTAAATTAGCGATACCTAGTCGGTTTGGATCCCATATTTTAATTTTTTTTTTCGTATTTTTAGTTTCCCAACTTCAATTATTTTTAATTTTATATTAAAACAATAAGTACATTATGTGATTATCTTAATAAAGAAATAAAAAATAGTGGTAAATAAAATGTGTATAGCCTTATTATAGATTATAATAACCTAAATCAGCCTTTGAACTTTGATAAAACAATTTTTTACCTTAGCAAATTTATATTTCATTCCTAAGACGTCTAAATGTGTACATACCTGTAGTAAAGAGCGTTTCTTGTGAGAAAAAACCACTTGGCGTTGACCCATGATACTAATGAATCATTAGTAATGATACTAATTTTACAGACGAATTTTTGATTCTGAGCGGAGCGATTTCACAATGTTGAAATTTTTTTATATTTTGTCTGTCATCATGTTTTAGTGTAGTAAAAGTACTCTGATTTTCTTCATCAGCATCTTTTATAATAAAAAAGTGAATCTAGTTGGTATTTTGGGGGTCAAAAGTAAAAAATATTCTAAATTTTTAAACGAGCCGGGAAAAATAAAAAAAAATTCAGGAAAGACGAGAATTTTTTTGCTAAGTAAATTTTTGACAAAATTTATTTTTACTTTTAATGTAACAAATAAAATAATAACCGCGAATACGTGAATTTTTCACCAAATGTTTATATAAATATTTTCTATATACCATAAAATTTTCAAAATATTTTAACTTTTTTGAACTATTTATAAACATAATAGATTTTCAGGTTTTTTTTATTATTGCCGAAAAATATTTTTTCAGTCTGTCAAAAAACTTGAAAAAGTAATACAATATTTTTCATAACTTGTTGTAAGTGAAAATTAAAAAAAAAGTTGAGCGTAAGTCTGATAGTCTTTTATAATCATCTAAAGTTGAAATGTCGATAAAATATGTAAAATTACGAAATTTTGCAGTTTTTTTTTATTAGGAAATTCATAAAAATGTTTCTATTCAAATCTAAGATTTGAAAACTCATCATAAAGATCTCTATAAGATTTTCTGCTTTTCACAAAAAAAAAAAAATTTACCGAAAAGTCAAAGTAATTTTTTATGAACATTTGAAATTAGACATTGAATATTCAGCCATTTTCTCCAGGAACGATTTTCTTATTTTGATGTAATTCAAAAAAGAATATTTGAAGATGTTTAAAATTTTCACAAAATATTTAGATTATCATTTTCTATACATTAAAAAAATTTAAAAATATTTTAACAATTTTTGAGCTAATTGTAGCTTGTAGGTCTAAGAAATTTTTGGTTTTTTCATTTTTTTTCTTTAAATATCAATAAAAAAATTTCGTTGGATTAAATTTCTTGAAAATTTAATACAAGATTTCTCATAAGTTGTTAAAATAGTAGATCAAAAATAATAAAAATACATAGGCACAATTTTTTTTTAAATCATTGAAACTTTGGTACTATACGTAATAACGTTTTTAAGTTTTTTAGTAACTTTTATCACTTATACAAAAAAAATTATTTTTTATTTTCAAATTCTTTATTTTTATGTTTTTCAAATTTGAATAAGTTGCTTGGCATAATATAGTGATACCTAAAAAAATTAAATTAAATTTTCAACAGACTTTTTGTAAAACAACGGGTGTCAAAAAAAAAATCGAATTAAGTCTTAAAACATATTACATATTAGATATTATTTGTCTAATAATTATTTGTGATAATATTTTTCTACCGGCTCGTAATTTGCTATAGTGGTCCACATTGGCCAATTTAACTAATAAATAATAATGACCTAATCACATTTGTTAACATTATAGGAAATAAGGAATTACCTTGATTATCCTTATATTAACATAGAGTATTGGAGTCCTACCATCCCAACATTTTAGCGGCCCTTTGAGAAATGGGCTATCTCGAATGCTCAACCGGCCTATCCAGGCTTGCTCCCGATGAATATAGAATATTTACTAAATCCAAATCGTGCGCTTTCAACAGCAACGCATGCGACTTTAATTTATTTTCATCAATATCATCCCAATAAAATATAATTCTATCCGTAAATAATTCTTATCGAGTTAAATTTTTAATTTTGTATAATTTGAGGAGATGCCACTCTGGCATAGATATTATAGCCCCCCTCCACCCACGGTTCACTGTGGATATTAATAAAACATTACATGAAATTTTGGATATAAAGGATGTAACACGGAAAAAAGTAGTTAATGAAGTAACTTTTGTCTTAATCAATTTTTTTAACATTTTTTTTTTGTTTATAAAATGTATAGATACTTGCGCTATATAGTATACAATTTTTATTTTTATTTTTAAACTGAAAATTTGATTCAAATTTTTTTTGAAAATTTCGAAATAGCCAATTTGTAAATCTGATTATAAGAAAAATGTTGATGGTAAATATATTTTTCTAAGCTAAGTGGTTTATTTTATACCATTTTTTAAAATATTATTTTTAGGAATTTTCAGATATTAGTAAATTTTAAATTATTTATTATCCATAAAATTTTCATAGTATTTTTTATACGGTTTAACTTTTGCTAATTTTTCTATTTTTATCCGTCAGTTCTTTCTGATATACCATGTACATCTTAGGTCGCATTGACATTCACAAAAGTTGAGAACCAGGTTGTAGTCTTTAGTAGTGTAGTAGACAACTAAGAGATAGATAGACTATAAGAAATAGCGCAGCACTAAAAAAAAATGAAGGTATACAGAAAAAACAATGTGGTTATAGATACCATTTAAATGGTTATCTTAACCATTTCCAATGGTAGGTATAGGGACTACCATATAATATAGTTCAGAGAACCAAACACATTTTGTTGTCAAAATAAGTTGATGTAACCTAAACGGATGGTTGGAATTACGCCTGCCAAAGTAGTTCCACCAACCATACACTTTGGTTGTCC